>CM061229.1:13642787-13717787 GCA_030844895.1 Ambrosia x helenae | reverse complement strand
AGTCTATTTTAGGTGTAAAATTGATATTTCAAATTAGATTTCTCAACCCGGGACGCTCCCGGGATATATTAGTTTAAAAAAAAATTGTGGGTTTGGGTCGGGCCTGGGATTAGGTGATACCCGACCCAATTACCATTTTTTTATATTAGAATATGATAACTTATGGCAGAGATTTGTTTAAAATAATAATAATAATAATAATATTCATTAATCATATATTGGCAAGTCATTAATTATGTTGTCTGTCATATTAGATATTTTATTATGTTATATTAGATATTTCAACCCGGGACCCTCTCCAACAGGTAATTGCTATGTTTTCTTTTTCTACCATATTCTGAAATAGCTCAAATCTTATTGTATGCAGTTAAAGACCTTTGACTGAATGTATTGGTGCTAAACAATCTTTGTCCCCTTGAAGTCCTTGGGATCTTAATATTCTGTTTTAGGTGTTGATGTTGTAAGGTGAAATGGATCTTTTGGTATATTTTTTTTAAAAGTATCTAATGTAAGTTGATACATAGATGCTATTTTTATAGTTTAGATACTTCTAATTTTATTCATTTTACTTGGATTTTTCAACCCGGGACGCTCCCGAGGTATAAGCTAGTATAAGTATATTTGATTTATTATATTAAATAGTAAAATTAGAGAACTCATGAGGGAGTGCCATGTGTCCCTCGTGTGTTTTCTTTTATTAGTATAGAAAGAAGAAAGATTTTTATTTGGAAGTTTTGTCTCCAATATTGACAAGTTTGTACTTTGTGGTTGTAACTTGTTATAGATTGTTTTAGAGTAAAAATGTATCTCCAGTTCTACATAAATGAAATTGGTGACAAAGTTTACACCACCAAGGTTTGTTCATGTATCTTTTTTTAATGTGGGGTTTAAAGTGTTTAAAATGGCGTACCTGAAGGCGCACAAAGCGATTAGGAAAGTGCCTCGGGTCGTGCGCATTGGGGTCAAATTTAGTCAAGTATCAATTCATGTTTTCTGTTTTTTTCATGCGTGCAGAAGGAATCGCCACACGGTCTGGCCACACAATCTGCTCATCCCGGTATGTTACTCGTTTGCTTTAAATCGCTTTGTTAATCCATTGTACAAACAAAATGCATTTATTCTATTTCTCTCTGAACTTTATCATTTTTCGGACGCATTTCTGTTTAGCAACATTAGTGAACTTAAAAATTCAGAGTTTACGATCAGCACTGGCAAACACCGATTGATCTATAATCAGTTTAAAGCCGAGTTTGGAGGTGTTTTTAATACTTGGGTTAAAAAGGACACTTCTAAACACCGTTTCTTGCAACATGTTACGTCTTTCGTATTATATCTGATTATACGATTATGATTACTAAACATCGCATAATATTTTGTTTAACATCTAGCTCGGTTTTCGCCTGATGACAAGTTCTCTAGGCAGAGAGTTCTCTTGAAGAAGCGTTTCGGACTGCTGCCAACCCAAATACTTCCCAGAAAGTATTAAGTAGGGTTACAGTAGCTACTATTGTCTTAATGTTTGTTTAGGTACCTTTTTACCACTTTATGTGCAAGTGGTTGCACACTTTTGTTCCTTAAAATTACTGGTATTTTTAACCTGCTTATTGGAGCATGCTGTTAGAAAAATGAAACTAATATGCTATTATTAGGTTTACAATCGTGTTGGGTTGGTGGGTTTTGGTTGGCTTGTTAAAGTTGATTAACCCGAGTATGACTGATGATGAAGTGGCATTAATCCGAACCTAGACATACATAGGACCCATGTATACAAAACGTTACGTTTGGAGATTCTCAAGTTAAAGCGGGTTTGGTTAAATGAGTTGTAATCAAGTTGTAAATGGGGTACTAAAGGTGTTGACGTGTTAAACTTATACGTTTTATATTTTGTAAAAGGTTCAGAGTTTCAAGTATCTCATTTGACATTTATTTTTTTGGAAAAAGGGGACGGTACCCCGGCAAACATTTATTAATATCTAAAAAAGAAAGGGACCCCCCTCCTGGACATCAACCAAGGAGGGGAAGGACAACAATATTACAAACAAGGCGAAAGCCCAAACAAAAAGAACCAAAATCTAAGGCTCATAGGCCCAAAAAAGAAAAACATACATGAGAGAAAGAGAACTAAAACTATAGCTTCATAAAGCGCCCCGTCTCATTTGTCTCAGATATCACTTCAACCGAATCATCGTCTTCATCATTCTTTTCATGCGGAGGGGTAGTGTTTTTCCGTGCCTCTTGGTGCATCTTTCCCAAACTAAAGTAAAAATCTTGCTTAGCTTTTGACCAAGAGCGAAAGAGAACATCATAATTAGGCGGAACTCCTGATTTATAATATTTTAGTGCATCCTCTTTTTCACTATCCCATAACTTCGTGTCACCATCAAAGTAGTCATCCGCACTATTTTGTTTTTTCATGTTATTTTCTTCAATCTTTTGGTCTTCCAAATCATCAAGAACCGCAAACGCATTTGAGACAATAACGGATTTCATTCGTGGTTGACTCTTTTGAGCCCCTTTCTTCATATTATTGTGGGCCGATAATGGCGGGAAATCCAAATTATAATCCGCCAATGGACCAGCCCCATTAGCCGAGTTGGGCTGTTTCACACATTGGGCCTGTTTAACAGGCGCACATGGATCCGTTTGAGGGCCAGCACCAGGCCTGTTAAGATCTTTCTTGGGCTCGCTGATTTTAAGGGGTTTCCAAATTCTTGGGCCCGTATAAAATACTTTCTTTTGGGCTTTGTTCTTTTTTGGTTGGACCTCCTCAAACCCTTCGGCATCAACAGCCTTGTTTTTGCCTTTGACATTATTGTGGGCCGGCTCCATTTTGGTAGGCCCAATCCCATTTGGGAAATTAATATTGATGTCCGGCCCTTTTGGGAGAACCGTAGCCGAAGCCACAGGTGCATAATTTCCTTGGCTTTTGTTTCTTTGAGTGGGACAAGCAATATTAGTGTGGCCAAAAACACAACAAGTATCGCATCGTGGTGGTTTCCAAACGTATGATAATTCCAAATCACAAGATTTACCTGGAACACCCTTTCGAGGTGGGAAAGATACTTTAACTTTATCTGGCAAGCCATCCGCCGCAACCGCATCAACTATATTGTGCTTTCGCGTAATTCTTCATTTCTCTTGCCCTTCACTTTGTTGACTTCGATGGATATCTTAAAGGTTTGAAATTAGACATTTTATAATGTCATTTGGTGGTTGGACGATTAATGCACATGCATTCCATGAGATCAACAACAATGCTAGCGGTTGCCGGTTGCTATCATCCCGTTGTTAACTATAGTGTCTATTGTAGGACTTGTTTACCAGTGGGTTTCCCCCGTGTTATCGGTCCAATTCTTTATATTATTTTTAAGATAGCTAATGATACGGTCGGGTGACCCATTGACCCGACCCGACCCGAAGTCTCCCACGTTGATTTCTGTTATACTGCATGAGTTTAGGAGTAGCTTCTTTTTTGTTGTGTCCCACGTTTCACATGCAATCCCATGTAGCAGTAGTTATTGTTTATGTTAATTTGTAGTTTATTCCTCATATTTAGGAGTATTAGTTTTGTTTTAAGTATTTATATGTAATTTGCATTTGGAGAAAGATAAGAAGAAATTTGAAGTAAAAGTTTTATCTTGTCCTTTATCTAATTCTTGAAGCCTAACCCATTCAACGGGTCACTTAGGAGATTAACCATCTCGAATCGGCTTCTATCAGCTAATCAGTATAACAAGTGAAAGAAAACCTCAAAAACTGAAGTCGTGAATATGATATGACCAAAAAATATCAATAAGCGTTTTATCATGGAATCTCATCATGATTTTATTGTTATAAATGAAATGACAATGTATAATTGAGCGATAAAGTGTAAGTTATACAGATTTGTGATTTATATTATTATTTTATATAAATTTGTTCATATCTCTGTATTCATCATGACTTTATTTTTATAAATGTTTTGTTTTGTTTTTTTATGGGTTTAACGTTTAAGGGTTTAGTCTGATTTGAGACTTGGAAGTAGTCATGTTAATCGTATTGGCCATTTAACCTTTATAATTTATTTATTTTATCTTATTATATATAGTTATGTATATGTATTGTATTATAATCATGAATCATTTCAGTAAAAAAAAGTAATGATTTTGAAACGAAAAAAAAATGGTTCAAACTTTTAACTTATCTAACTGACCACTCAACAGATCGGTTTGGTTTTATCATTTCACAAAACCTAGTTAGCAGTATATATGCCATGGAATTGACAACACTTTTGTAACGACTTCTACCACCTGCCTATCGTTAATTTCACAAAACCTAGTTAGTAGTAAATATGACATAATATTTACACACGCTCCAAATCATTTTCACACCACCCATACTATAGTGCTATATGCGACGTATAGGATTGCACAAACTTTCACGCGTCATTAATGTCCATAAGTCAAAGAAATATCAATTACCTTTATGTATGTTGTCGCTTATATGTCTAGACAGCCGAGGGAGGGGGTGGTGTTTTGCCAATATCTAAAACCCGAAAACTCTTTCTTACGACCACTAGGATCTACTTGAAAAGATATCATAACCTATTTTTTTATCCAAGTAAAACTAAAAATACTATCAACTTTTTTCACATCACGTAAATAGATATCATAACCTATTTTTACCCAAGTAAAAGTAAAAATAAATTGAAGTATTTTATAAAATAATATTTTCACAAACTAAAAAAATACAACAAAAATAACAAAAACACGTTCCAAATAAAAAAAACTTATATACACAAAAATACATATGTTTGTACGGAACTCAAAACCCTAGCTTTTGGATCGGTTATCCAGCGGTAGCGGTGGCCGGAGTCTAATTCCAAATCAAGTTTTATAAAACCCTACCGTTTTAGATCCGAACCCGACCCGAAAACTCTACACTCGATGGAAACCAATAACACTCCATCAACATCACGTAAAAGAGTAAGAGAAGACGATGATTCGGTACCCGAATCCGAATCCGAATCTCATGAATCCAATCATTCTCATTCACTAGGTTAGTTTATTCGATTAAGTTTTCGTTAATTTAATTATTTAGGGCAAATTTTGTGGGTAATGATTGGTTTCCATTATTAGAGCGTTCACAATAACTCCATTTTTATAATTCTAAAAACTGTTACGGTAACTTTTCATCGTCCGTCAAATTATTGTGAATTTGTGAGCTTATAAAAACGAGAAATATAATAAAATAAGCGTTTGCGGGTAAGATAAAGGTAAAAATGGTGAATGGGATGTGAGAGTTTTTTAAATTATAGGGTAGAAAACGGTGAAGCAGTTGTGAATGATAGGGATGAGCTCGGGACGGTATCGGTACCAACCGATACCCCGATCCTGAAAATACCGATCCCGAAAACTCCCAAAACCCAATACCGATACCGAAAACATACAGTACGGTATCGGTACGGTATCGGTATGGTATCGGTATTTAATCCCGTACTGATACCGAAAATACCGAAACCGAAAACCTCTAAATGTGAGTACTGATGTCGATACCGAACACCCTCGGTTCGGTACGGGATCGGTATCGGTTCGGTATTCGGTGCCGTATGCTCATCCTTAGTGAATGCTCTTATAGCCCAAACAAGAGAACTTAACCCGAAAGACTAGTCTGGTGTAGGGTTGGAAGTGAGTCGAGCCAGACTGGGCTTGAGCTCGAAATTAAATGAGGTAGCTTAGCTTGGCTTGGCTCAAGCTTGAATTTAAACGATCCCACAAGGCATGAACCCTACAAGGTATGAACCGGGCTTGGCTCGATTACAGAATGAGCAGGCTTGACTCAGGTAGTTTCATATCGAGTTTTTTTAGTTAGCCTTTTTCGAGCGAGTTGCAAGCCACAAGCTTTTTGAACAACCTTACACCCTTATACCTTATACTCTGGTGGGTGATGATTGGTTTCTGTTATGGCCTAAATAGAAGAACTTAATCTAAAAGACTAGTCTGAAGTAGGGCTGTAAACGAGTCGAGCCGAATCAAGCCAGGGTGGGCTTGAGCTCGAAATTAAATAGGCAGCTCGGTTCGAGCTCGAAGTTAAGTGAGAGCCTAAGAATAAGCCAACAAGACATGAATTGAGCTTGGCTCGGTTACAAAATGAGCCGGCTTAGCTTAGATCGTTTCAAATCTAGTATTTTTACTTAGCTTTTTCCGATCAAGCTACGAGCCGAGCTGCGAGCCACGAGCTTTTTGAACAGCCCTATACACTGGTGGGTAACGATGATGATTGGTTTGTGTTATGGCTCAAACAGGCTAACTTAACCCAAAAGACTAGTATGGTGTAGGTTTGTAAATGAGTAGTTCCAGCCTGGTTAAAAATGAGCCTGCTTGGCTTAGATCTTTCCAAATTGAGCTTTTTTAGTTAGCTATTTTGAGCGAGCTGCGAGTCATGAGCTTCTTGAAAGCCCTATACTCTGGTGGGTGAGGAAGCCCATTTGGACTATAAACCTCACATTTGTTTCCCATACAATCGATGTAGGAGACAAGTCCCATACCTTGCAATAATTTCAGTCCATAACAGTTTTTGATCATAGATGTATTATGTCGGTGATGTAGAAGATGATCTCATATTCAGTGACACCATGGTTGCTCTTCACATGATGCGTGCACAGTTTCCTCGCATTGATAAAGTATGCATTGGTTCAAATAGTTTTATAATTTAGTTGACTTTGAGTTTTGTTTTGACTTTGACTTTTGACTTTTGTAGGTCACTGTTGAGCCTTTTGTTTTACAATCTCAATTGTATAGTAGTGTGAAGGATAGGACACAGGTTGATAGAGAATTAGAGGTATGTTATGTTTTCGTTTTTGGGATTGTTGTGTATGGATTGAATTATATTTGTGCTCTAATTTCTGCTTTTAAAAACAGTCGTTGAGGAGGGAGAAGGTTTTGCGCGTTTTTAAATTAAATACGGGACAGGATGACCATGCTCTAATGTTTATGGAAGATTATTTGAAGCAGGTTAGTTATCTCATTCTCATATTCTCATTTGGTGGAGTTAAATAATGCATTGTTTAGAGTTTGTCGGCAACCTGTAGAGGTAAAATTGGAATTGTTACGTCCATTTGGTGGTTGCTGTTTTCGTTGGAACTCCCATCTCTATTTATGAGCTTGATTAATTCCTGTGTTAAAGGCTCGCACATTTCGTTTTTGTAACATAAATAATGGAACTTTACTTTGATTATAGATGAAACGAGCTGCGAAAAGCATGGAAACGAAGAAGGAAGGTGTTTTTCCAGTTTTTGAGTGGTTTGAAGTTCATGTTATCCATAGCAAGCCTGAACCTCGTATTGGTCATCAAGAACTAGTGAGTTATCAAAGATAATCATTCATTTTTTTTGTATAAAATTAATTACACAGTTCAATACATGTAGTGAGTAGGGAGAAGGAGAAATAATAACATATTCACATACCATAACTTCTTTAAGATTGTTCACTATATGAATGTTTATTTGAACTTTGAAGTGTCTTTAATTAAGTGTAGGGTATTGATTATCATTTTTGACTACAGTTAATTGTGTTGTGCATTGTAGTTGTCATTATTATCAATAGGAGGAAAGGTGAAAGATGAAGACATCTCTCTTTTGATAAACGCCGGTCTATTGGTAAGCGGTCACTTTTATTATGAAGTATTGCTTTGCTGTAGAATTTTTTTACATGACAATAGAACAATGTGTTACCCTATTGGAACATATAAATTCACAAATGTTGAAAGAAACCCCCTGTTTTCTAATATGTAGCCAAAGGCAAGCGCCTGGTGCACCTAGTGAAAGCCAATTCGTCGCAACAATACTAAACGCAAGCGATTTTGTGGGAAAATAGACCCACGACTCTTTTTTTTTTTTTATTTTTTTTATTAAACAAAAATCACACCTTACACAATAAACCAACCTACATCTATATTTATACCAAAACGGCAAAACCAAAAACTTAATCACCAACTCACCAAGACATCTAATTAGACTTTAATTAGGAAACCAAATAAACTAAATCAAAACCAATAAACGTACTAACTATAAAGTTACCTTTAGAATCTTTACGATTCACCCCCCAAACTTTCATGTATGAAATGCAATATTCTAACACCTAGGTGCCTCTAAAATGCAAAACTCTCATGAAACAGTCTGAACCGGCTTGAGCAGGCCAAAATTGGACTAACTCATTCATTAAAATTTAACTAGACCAGCATCATATACTTAGGCACAGGCCAAAACATGCCTGAACCAGGCAACCAACAGTCCAGCACCTGCTCTGCTGTTATGTGACTAAGCTGAGTGATTCTCTGGTTGGTTTATTTTTTCGCTGAAAACTCTTGAGAAAAGCTTGATATCTAGTGGTTTTTTGAGGTGATTAGGTTGTTGAGAATTAAAATACATTACATGTTGATTCATGAGAACTAAAATGTTAACATGCATTAGATATTCATTTTTAAAACTCAAAATGAATATAACGATTGATTTTTCAAACTTATAAAAAATTCAACATTGTAACTATTCAATTATGTTGATTATTAAGAATCTAAAGTGAATTGAATATTGGTAGTTATGCAATTATAAAGATGACTATATTAATGGTATAACTTTCTATTGTTAATATTGGTAGCCTGGTGAGTATCACGGTGGTCTAGAAGAAAAGAAATTAGAAAAAACGTAACAGCAGCAAAATTGCTACTGTTTGACTGGTTGATCTGTGTTTGACTTTCTGTTGACTGGTGAACATTAACCAGAGTTGACTGAAGGTACTATTCACGGCTGAAACTAACGCAATTAACGCACACACGAACAATAAACTAGAAACAAAGTGGAACACAAGAATTTATGTGGTTCTGTGGGTGTGACCCACGTCGACAGGCTGCAACTAGCGGTGTATTATAATTCAGCCATCCAAGGAACTACAAGTACAAAGACATATATTTATATGACTAAATTTAGGGTTAATTGCTTCCGAATCTGCGAATCAAGATAACTAGTATATGGCAACCTGCCAAAGTTACCATGCAAATTAGGGTTGGCTACCCTCTTCTTGGCCAAAGCCTCCACATTGCCTAACAATCTTCCACTCGGAGGCTCTGACAATCGTTAAACTGCGTTCTATTGCCTTTCATCATCTTCTACCCTTTGCGATCTTCCTCACAGGCCACAGCTAGTTGCAGCGACCTTTTCATCAATTAACCTGAAGGCTTAACTTAGAAGCAGTCTAATTCGCCGCACAAGAATTCAAAACATTATTCCGTGACGCTAAGCTCTGATACCACTTGTTAGGTGAGTATCATGGCTCTCCAATAAAAATCCAACAACAGCGAAACTGCTACTATTCGACATGTGTTTGACTTTCTACTAACTCGATAGAAAGCTGAACATAAGAATTAATGTGGTGCAGTCGGTGTGTCTACGTTCACGGGCTCAAGGAATTGCAAGCACAAAGATATACATTTTTAGGACTAAAATTAGGGTTAATTGCTTCCTAATCAAGATAACCTTGTATATGACAACCCGCCAAAGATACCACGTAAATTAGGGCCGGCTACCCTCTTCTTGGCCGAAGTCTCCGCATCACCTAACAATTTGTTATGGTAATGTAGTAGTAGCATATTGTTTTAGTTTTGGACTTTGATTTTTAAGATTTTTTATTATATTTGAAGAGTTGAAGTAAATTAGTAATTATTTGTGTGAATTTAATATTTTTATTTTCTTATATTGAGCTTTTCTTGTCCATACGCTTTTTTTTGCGCATTGCGCCTAAGTGACAGGCGACCCCTTTGCTCCTTTGACTACCTAGATTATAAACTTTATTATATTTGAACTTTGAAGTTTGATGGTGCTACCATTTACAGACTCGCCAGCTTATCGATTCTGAGATGTACTGGTTTGCAATTCCAAATATTGGTTCAGTGCTGAAAGGCATCACACAGGTATGTGCATTTATGATATAGACATTTAGTCTGGTAGTATTACAATAGATTTAGGGGGTGTTTGGATGTGAGTTTTGAAAGTCATTATGTGATATTGACTAGTGAGAGTCAGATAATCTACTCTTATAGAACAGGCTGTAGAAAATAGAAAATGGTGTTTCGATCTGCTTTTGCTATTTGAACTTGTAAAAATCAGAAAATCAAATGTTTAGATGTTTGAAAATTATTAGTTATATAATAAGTGAATTTGTAAATTTACACACAATGACATATATGCTAGAAAGTAGAGCTTTGTTGAGTGAAAATAAAAGTCTCCGTTTAGGTTAAAAGAAGGGTAAATAACAACTTTATTTTACTCTTATAGATAGAAATAATGGATCTGTTTCAAGACTACAACATGCCCCTTAATTTGATTGCTTTTCGTGGAAGAACTTTATTTCAGTTTAAATTGCAAAAAAATCAAGTAAAAATTGGGGTCGGGCATGAGAGGAACGCCATGGCTGATTGAAAACTTTTGGGTTTTATTTTTTCAATTAACCTGTTACACATGTGCAGCTTACTAAAATTATATTATTCTGCTTATATTTAAAATTTTCTCTTCTGCATATGGTATGCAAGCATTTTCTACAAATGATAATTGTTATATCTGTATATCATATATCATATATGCATAACATGACACAATACTGCCCATGATACTAAATTCATAATATGCCCTTTTGGGAAGTTATTTCAGTTTAGATAACGGGCCATGATATTTTTAGGGACGAAAGGAGCTATTGTCTCTACTAAACCGTAAAAAATACAAAGAAATGATGTTGGCTATTCTTGAGAAAAAACGTCTGCGTCTATCACCTTTGGATATGAGATTTCATCTTCGTGATCTGCTCGGTTCGGGTCACCTCAAAACCATCCAAACACCAAGTGGTTTAGTCATTCGAGCCGTGAAGAATTGAAATTAGGTAAATGAAATACTCTACGCCTTCTATACTTCTAAATTTGTACTATTTTCCTTTTAAGTGCATAATCATTCGGCACGGTTTTTAATGTCTTTCAATCGTAGTGCCTTTATATTGCTTTTCGTCTGTGACCGTCTTTTGTGAGTTTTGTTGCCCTTTTCTTAATTCATGTTGATATTCTTGTCTTTTGTCTTTAACAACGTATAAGGAATGTTGCATTTTTTGTTGAAACAACTTAAAAAGAAAATTGTTGTGTGTATTTTTGGGAAGAAATGATGATATTTACCAGGAAATTTGCAGACGAACCCTTGTTTGTATGTACTTGCGAGGTGGCAAGATGGGTGGGTTGGATAGCAAGTGAAAATGGGTTCGGGTAGAAACAAGTTGTTCTTTATGTTCAGTTGGAGGCAGGCCAAACCATCTTGGGCTGATCCATACACACTTTTTTCCTCATATAATAAGCAATATTACAAATATAATAATAACAATCATAATCTAAATCTTCGAATAAAATTTAAGAAGTTGCGTTTAAACTAGACTTTTGAGCGACTTTCCTGCCGTTTGACCCATACACAGTTTTGCTATGGTTTTTTATTTTTATCTTGTGAGAGTAAATCTACATGAACTCACTCGCAAGTAATTGTGTCAGAGTTACCTGGGACATGGTTTTAAAAAACGTTTGAGGCGTGCGCCTCGAGGCGTGTTGCAAGGCGAAAAACTAAAAAAACGAGTCTGAGGCGCGTCTCATAGGGTTCTGTTTATACAAACGCCTCTAAGGGCTGAGGCGCTAAGAAAATGTGCGCCTCAGGTGGTTTAGGGTGTTTTTGATGTGTGTTTTTTATGTTTTAGACTTTTGGGGTCAATTATTTCAATTTTGATGAGTGTTTTTTATGTTTTAGACTTTTTTTAGGTCAATTACTTTATTTTTTATAAGACATAGAATTTTTATATATATTTTTTTATTCCGCCTCGAGGTTCGTTTCCGTTCTTTTAAACTCTGACTTGGGACTAGAAATGATCCAATCTTGTTTAATTTCACTATGCAGGGGGTGTTGAAGGGCTTGATTTGTCGGTTGTTATTTATTGTTAATTGTATTATATTTCATAGAAATCTGAATTCTGTTTTATGTTTGTTTGGTTTCTACTATACATTTGTTTGGACAATCAGGTTTCCTCAAGTGAAGGAGTTCAAAATTTCTTTCGTATAACGAAAGAACTCAATACCAGGATTCAAATCTACTCCTCATTCATCGCCAACCTTGTCACCGCCGCCACCACATTCAATAATCTTTATTCTCAAACCAAACATGATTGTTTTGGTTGTTTGGGGTTCCCAGGTTTGTTGTATAGGTTTTGCGAGCTTCCCGCTAGCATTTTTTTTTACGAATTTAGTTCATTGTTGTTGAAAAAACATGGTTATTAATTTAACTAGACACATAAATCATAGGCTACTATTTCTTTGAAAAATAATAATTCAAATTCCTATGCAAAGCCTGTAGAATTAGGAGCATAATTTATGAGGTCCCATAGTGTAAAGTATGAGGTGTAGTTTAGGAGTAGAGACAGAATTTCTGTTAAAAAATTATTGAAATTCCTGTTTAAATTTTTATTTTTGTTATTAATAATCATAGAAATAATTGATTATTTGCATTAAATGAGAAAATAAAGCATTGATAACTTGTAATGATGAGCCTGAAGTCATAGTCCAAATTATTGGTACGATGTAGTGATGAATATGAGGACTCTGATATATCAATGTCAAAACTTGAAAAAGACAATAAATAACACCATACAATGTAAAATGGTTGTACCAACTTTAATGAATGAATATGGTAATTCAAAGTTCAAACCACACTGAGATTAATGTCTGTCAAAAGTTCTGCAAGTATTTGTTCCCACTAAGACTAACCGTAATGGTTTGAACCAGGGGTGTAAACGAGCCGAGCCGGGGCCGAGCCTGACTGGGCTTGAGCTCGGCTCGTTATGGTTTTATGAAGCTTGAGCTCGAGCTCGGCTCGGTTCGAGCCTACAATCTTGAGCTCGAGCTCGGCTCGCTAGCAAAATCAAAAGCTCGAGCTCGGCTCGGCTCGAGATCGCAAAAGCTCGGCTCGCGAGTGTTATTAAATGGGCCTATGAAATAAGGACTTGGGCTTTGGAGATGTGGGTTATAAATTATAAGAGATATATAAATAACTTATAATTATGTTTGGGCTCGTTTAGGCTCGCGAGCCCAATCGAGCTTTGTATCTAGGGCTCGAGCTTGGGCTCGATAACTAAACGAGCCATATTTTAGGCTCGGGCTCGTTAAGGCTCGGCTCGTTCGGGCTTTTTGCCGAGCCAATCCCGAGTAGCTCTCGAGCCGTTACGTGTCATTTACACCCCTAGTTTGAACAAATTCACGCCCCTCCCTCTATTCCATTGGTCATCACAATTTTCAAGAAATTCACGCTCAATATGGACGCTAAATATTTCACCCAGGAAGCCAAAATCACCTTTAGCGCCCATGGGGGCGGTGTGTGGGGGCGCGAATGGGGCATTTAACGCCCTTTTTCGCGAGATATTACGCTTGGTCTAAAGAAAGAAGAAACAATGCATACTATGTTTATTATAATTTTCATTGTATCAATGACTTTTTGTGTTTTACCATGCTATCATTCAAATTTTAAATTGGATTTCAATATGCTTAAATGCTAAATCATTGACTGGAACAAGTTAAGAACTTAAAAAGTCTTTCTGTTGTGGAATGGATGGACTGGATCGGAAAAAAGAGCGATTCTAGCTGTAAGATATCTAATGAATCCGTAGCTGATTGATAAAACCATAACACAAAAACAAACACCAATAAAATCATGAAACAAAAACAAATACGCAAACCTCATCTTAAACTAGATCAAATACTCTTACACATCTCTCTAGCGTGCACGCTCGCACCCCTCTCTTCAGTCTTCTCTAGCTACCTCCCAACATTGAACATTCTAGCAATTGCTTCTCTCCCCTCTTGTTGACATTACATTGCAACCTCGGTTTAGATTTTGAAATCTACGTAGTAGTGTGCATAATTTTGATTTTGGATGTTCGCTCTTGGAAGTGTGTGCTTGATTCGATTTCATATTTGGAAGCGTGTTCTTGCTGAAATCAATCTGTGCATATCAATTCGAGATGCAGATTTGAAATGGACTGTTGTGATGGTAGATGGGTCATGGGTGGAGGGTGTTAGCAGGGGTTATTACGCACTGCCTAATGATTAAATCAGAACACATATAACATTTTAGAAATGAAAAAGTATTAATATATCCGAATAACACGTTAACTAATGTTATTTTCTAATTAAGATAAAAAAAACAAATAAACGATATAAATGGTGTAAATAAATAAATATTTAGATTTAGAAAAAATCGGGTATTTTATATTTTTAATTTTAACTTCAAGAAAAACCACCACTTTGATATATTATGAATAGTGAGAAATTATATATGATAATTACATAGCCTAAAACCCTCCTTAATATCCCAATAAGTTTACATTGCAGGAGAAAATGTTTTGGATGTGTCTTTCAAACATGAAGTTGAATAACCGGAATAAAATGTTTGGCAATTTGAAAAATCCGATTTCCTAAGGAATTAACATATTAAATGACCAAAAAGGGAATTTCATTGAAAATTACATCTAATGAACGAGAGTGAAAATGGTTTAAAAATTATAGGGGTCAATTTGTGAACCCTAAACAACCATATCTAATCAAATTGAATTAAGTTTTTTAATCATTATTTAATTAAGGGTAACAAACTTGAGATTTTTTGTCACAATCGTACTCTGGTTTTAATTGTCTGTCATAATCGTATCCTGGTTTTAAATTGTTTGTCTAAATCGTCCATTGACTTAACTGTATGGAGTTAGTACTAGGGACGATTTAGACAAACAATTAAAACCAGGGTACGATTATGACAAAAAATCTCAAGTTTGTAGTGATAACTTTCAACAAACCAGAGGGACAATTTTAACATTTTACCCTTTAATTAATTATTATGAGTTTTTTTTTAACGGCCAACGGATCAATTCCCGAGCACTTTCGGGCACCCTTTTGGCGAATCAGGTACTCAAGAGTACTCGGGCCACCAATTGCCACCAATTCCTGGGAAAACCCGACCACTCACCCGCCCGAAGGCACGACAGTGAAATAATCGGTAAAACCGGTCGGGATCAGGACTCGAACCCAAACCAATGGCTAGGTCATCCCTCATTTCCCCTCCACTAATGCCCTCCAAATGTAGCTAGTGAGAATTGAACCCAAGCCTCCCATAGGAAACTTTAGACCCTCAACCAACTAGGCTACAAGTGTTGGAATCTATCTATATAATAAATCAATACACTCGGGTTGAATCCTAGCCTTAGAGAGTGTCTACTTGGATCCAAATTAGAAATGGGGCTCCATTACTTGTAGTATAAAAACAGTTTTTTATTTTTGTTTTCTCCATTTACCATCAACTCCAACATACCTTAACCATTCTTCCTCCTACCTTCCTCATTGTTCTTTTCCATTATTTTTCCAAGGTATCTTCTCCATCTCATCTTTGATTTATGATATTACGTCAATTCATTTTCAAATATTTTCGGATATAATGTTAAAAAAATTTGTTTATACGTTTTTTGTATTTATAATTAATAATTCAAACTCGATATTTATAAATCAAACTGGATAGATTTTGAATAATTATTTGATGATTTCCGAATCAGATATACAAAAAATATTTGTCAACTAAAGAGGTTTGTGTTTATTTACCCATAAATCAACATCGGTATTTATAAAAACAAAGTGGATAGATTTTGAAGAATTAATAATTGATTTCGATATCATATTCAAATATTTGTATCTGTCCATTTTTTGGATAATGAAATGCTAATCCGACAAATACTGTGATTTTGAATTAATATCTTTCAAGTTTAAAAAGGATTCCAACGTAATTATTGCTTTGTTGGTTGAAATATATTTTTTATTCGTTTTTTCTTATGGATTACAGTGGATTAAACTGGTTTTCGGTTCAAATGTACAATTTTTGTATTGGGTTTATGGGTTTAATTAACATATTTGTTTTTCATTTGAAAGACAGGATTCCATTAGAAGAAAGAAACTCGACTATGGCTTATCACAAGGGTGACAAATTCTTCAAGGTGATTCATGACCCTTCCGCAAGAGTTTTGGTATGAATCTTTCTATTTTTTGTTTTAAATTAAAATAATTATTTCTTTTTTTAATGTTGTTTTTTACGTGTTCATCCAGACATGTAGAGGTTCATTCTCAAGTCGCTAGGTTTGTTTGCATTTCCAACATCTACGTTTGCAATTTTCTTAATTTATATTATTTTCCCATTATATCTATTTAGTATACGTAATTGTTTTATTAAGGTTTACTGTCATTGGATGGGATGATTTGCTTGAATCAGAAGATAATTCTGTTGGTGACTATTGCGTCTTCAAATGGTGTTCAGACCAACAAAGGTTGTTTGTTACCAAGGTTGACACACAAGAAGTTATTGATTTATGAATTTAAATTTCGTAACATTCAATGTATTTATTGTTGATTTCCTTATAAACATTTTCAATAAATTCATTAATTATACCATTGATTGTGACAATTGACTTCCTTATATAACGAACTTGACTAACAATTAGTTATAACGAATTTGACTGTTATATGTAGAATGACACAATTTACGTCCATTGACAATGAATGCCATAATCGAAATTAAGGAATTTAATGAATTTTAATTTGACTTTATTATAACAAATTTGACTTCCTTATAAAGTTAATTATTCAATGAATTCCAAATATATAACATTTATTTTGTGAATTGAATTCCTTATATTTCGAATTCGACTTTCCCTTCCTTATAAACATTTTGACTTCCTTATAAATATGTATCTAAATTTATATGGAATATATATATAATTATACAATTGATTGTAAATTGATTAAATTTAATTTGAAGTTTACTACCTTATTAATTTCAAATTTTACTTTGACTTGGTTATAATTTTCGAATTTGGACATTAATGTGAATTGAATTTGACTTCCTTATAAACATTTTGACTTCCTTATAAATATGTATCTAAATTTATATGAAATATATGTAATTATACAATTGATTAAATTTAATTTGAAGTTGTCTGCCTTATTAATTTCAAATTTTACTTTGACTTGGTTATAATTTTCGAATTTGGACATTAATATGAATTTCGCATCAACAATAATTATTCCACTAATTACACTAGGTGTCATTCCATTAATTATATAAATTCCATTAAGTGAGTATGAATTGAATATGATTCAAATGTATTTATTATTGATTTTGAGTTTGACTTTCATTAATTACATACGGTGTAATTCATAACATTCTTATGAAATCCATTAATTGCATAAAACAACCATTCAATTGAATATGAATTGAATGTGAATCAAATGGTATCCATAATTATGTTTGACCAATCGCATAAGGAAAAATTCGAATGTGATGTCCTAAATCAACTCATTAATTTAAGTTGTACAATCTGACTTTGACTTACTTGTAAATTTCGAATTTTAAATTGAATATGAATTTTGCATAAAACAACTATTCCATTAATTACACAAGGTTTAATTTCATTAATTTCATAAATTCAATTAATTACACACGGTGACTTTGACTTACTTGTAAATGAGTTATGAATTCCTTTTACGAATGTGATGGAATAGTTCTACTCCTTAATCGTTAATTTAAGTTTTCTGATCAAATGTATAAAGCAGTGGTTTCATAAATCATCTAAATCATGTATAATACCATTTGAATTTTTCGGATCAAATATACAAACAATTTTGTTTCTGCCATTTTATGTTTCAATTTGAAAATGAAGTTAGTCTAATTCTATGTAACGAATGTTATCTCCTAATAATACTCCATAATTATGTCTGACCAATTTCATACATAAACATGCGAATTTGATGTCCTAATTCTACTCCGTATTTGAAAGTATTGCATCTAATTTCATAACTTTAAATCCCCATTCATAACATTATGCTAATGCTAATTTCACTCCACCATTTCATCCATTCCTTATCGATCGAATAGCTATATAAACGTCAAATCACCATTCATACGATTATCCTACCATACATTTCTTGCACTTTGATTAATCGCATACATATATTCTTAGGTTATTTTTTGTTTCTCATATTTAGATACATAAACATTATTTTTTCTATTTGTTATGTGTCAATAGATTAGATAGATGTTTGGCATACATTCTGTTCAATCAATCGCATACATGTATGCTGCCATACATTCGAATGTTGACAAAATTTAATATAACTTTCATTATTATTATGCTGTCTACAGTTTGTTTCGAAAGTATTAATTTGAATTTAACCTTTTTTTTAACAGTCAAAAAGATCAATGTAATCCTTACATGTATGCTGCCATACATTCGAATGTTGGCTAAATTTAATATAACTTTCATTATTATTATGTTGTCTACAGTTTGTTTCGAAAGTATTAATTTGAATTTAACCTTTTTTTTAACAGTCAAAAAGATCAATGGCTGCCGTAGAAGCAAATGAGTTTACCAATGTTAACCAAATTCATGTCAACCGAAATGGTGTGGCTTTAAAGCTAAAGATTATTCGGGTTTGGCGTCAACCCGATCGTCGCAATCTTAATGATGTCTACTCAATTGAAATGATCCTATGTGACGAAAATGTAAATCTCAACTACAAGTTTTTATTAAAGCCTTTTATTTGGCTATTTCATTATTTACTTTACACTATTTAATATTTTTCAACTACAAATTTGCTTACAGTCGTACATTAAAAACGTCAATTCTTTACGCACATAGTTATATTGTTTTTTTTATAATTAACAGGGTGACAAGATTCAAGCGAATGTATTTAAGCGGTTGTTTTTTAGATTTGAGAGGTTTTTGTTGGAAAATGCTTCTCTTATTATAAGAAATCCAGGAGTTGGGCTCAATTCTTCTAAGTACAAGTATGCTCCAAACCCAAACAAACTGTGCTTGAATATGAACACTCAAGTTTCCGATTATGCTGGTTTTCAAGGGCCGGATTTTGGGTTCTCTTTTGTGCCCTATCAAAAAATTCTGGATAGGGAGGTTGATGAATATGTTGCAATAGGTATATTTCGTCAATATCATCTTTTTTCATTGCAACCAAACCATAATAATATTGTTTGGTTTGATGTTACATTAATGTTTCTTTTATATTTGATTTTAGATGTTATCGGACATGTTAACAAGTTCTTCAGCAATGATGATAAAGATAAAAAGGTTGTCGCTGATAAGAAGAGGTTAACAATGGAAATCCAAGATATCGAGTATGTATTGTTTTTATTTTTTGCATTTTATACAAACTGCAAATAACGGAGGTATATAATTTGTTTTTTATACTAAAATAATTTTAACTTTTTGAAGGGGTTTGAACATCTATGTAACGTTGTGGGATAGTTATGCCATGGAGATGTCTAAATATGTTGCAACTCATCAAATGGAGAAAGAATTTATAATAATACTGCAGTTTGGCCATTTGAAGTTATATAATGGTTGTTTACTCTTATTAAATATTTAGATTTATATTTAGATTATATTTGTATTATAAATTATATTTATACTTATATAGTTTCTTATTATTATTATTATTATTTAGATTTTTTTCCTAATATTTGTTTTATATAGGAAAACCATATGTTTCTAATTCATTTGGAGATCGAGTTAGTCGACTGTTCATTAATGGGGATATTGAAGATATAAACCGGTATAAAACAAGGTAGACACTATTATGTTTTTCAATACGAATTACAATATCTTAAACGTGTAATAATAATTATATTATGTGTACATCAAATTATTTTTATCAGGTTGGGTAAGAAAATGACCTATAATCCTTCCTCGTGTCATCGACCATATGGAACCTCTATGTTCTGTTATGATGAAGATGAATTTGTGCATAACACTCCTTTTAGTAACATTGGTGACATTTGTGAGATTCAAGAGGTAAGTATAATGTTAATACTTAAATACGTTTATAATTAAATATAAAAGTTAAACATTATTAAATACTTTTTATTTAATATAAATCTCCATTGCATAACCAAATCTTTCTACTTTCGGTAAC
Source organism: Ambrosia x helenae (assembly GCA_030844895.1). Taxonomy (NCBI): domain Eukaryota; kingdom Viridiplantae; phylum Streptophyta; class Magnoliopsida; order Asterales; family Asteraceae; genus Ambrosia; species Ambrosia x helenae. Next base: position 13,697,729 of record CM061229.1, on the reverse strand, counting down.
TAATTATAATATTCATACAGGAGCAAGCTTTGGTGTTATTGGGTACTATTAAAGACCTATTTACCGAATTTGGCTGGTACTACATGGGATGTCCCAAATGCACCAAAAAAATGTAGTATAGATTATGTAATCAAACAAGTTGGTGAAGGAAGTTCAGATTTTGAGGAAGAAAAGGTTTACCAATGTGTGAATGTTAATTGTAGTGCCAAACAAGTCGTGTGTCACACCCTCAAAATCCACTTGCGGAGTTTTACCGCGAGGCGCATGACAAACCAGGATCCAAACCAACGATCACAATAAACAAGTCTAAATGGATATAAATGCAATTTCAAAACATAGTTTAAAATCCCGTTTACAGCGGAAGCTTATTCAAAAACAGTATCTCAACAATGAAATAATAGTTCAACGTTCAAAAGACCAGGCAACCCTAGTAAGACACCGTGCAGACGCGTGCGCCCTAGTCCAGTCGTGCTACCTTAGCGACCTGAGAAAACATGTAAAAGTTTACGTCAGCACAAAAATGCTGGTGAGTTTACAGGTTTTGTATCCAAGTACCAAGTCCACCTGTCCATACTATAACAAATCGAAAACCAGTATACGCTAGCTAGGCGTACGTTTTGTTACTACCACGATTGGAAAACCATTACTAACGCGAATACCAAAAGTATGCCCGATGTAGTTCCTGTTGTTCCTGTTGTTCCTGTTTGAGACAATATGCACCCGCCGACCCTCCAAGTCGACGAGCGGGGTTGGTCACTCCCAATAGCGCTATTCACATTTCCCCGTTGTGCTAACCCGCACATTCATGGTTCCCCCGGGGACTTCCAAAGATCGTATAGTAAACCATAGAAACCCATAGTATGACAGTAGTTACCAAACATAAGTTTTAACACATGTTTTCTCCCCCGAAAAGTGAAACCAGTTAAAAGAGGGGCCGTAAACTCACCTTAAGTTGCGTTACTCCTTAACCCGAGTAAACTCAGCTGCTATGCTAGTCCCGTAAAGCGGCGACCTAACATACGACAGTTACAAGTACTTAGACTAATAACCCGCAGGTTAATTAGTCCCTAGATGTCCAGACCATAACCAAGTTCGTTTGAAAACACCGTGACTGTTTAACTGACCCAAAGTACAAGACTCGACATCCCATTGGTGACCCGAGACTCCCCGTGTTATGTTTACGCTCCAAAACATACAATAACGCAATTACACTTAACATACGTTAACGCACAACAAGTTATAGCACATCGTTCACGTATCACCGAATTACATCCAAATATATGTTACCAAGTTATTAGACATGTTACGGGGTTCCTAGCATGTTACTACATGTTAAATCGGGTCTCGGAATGCTAATTTACACTTACAGCAGCAGTACACGCGATTAGGAAAAGTCAACTAGCAATTAGGTTGGTCAACTAGCAATTAGAAATCCTACTCGCCTCTATTATAGGCAATTAGGGCTATTCACCTGAACTTATAGGCAATTAGGGCTAATCACATGAACTTATAGGCAATTAGGGCTAATCACCTGATCTTTCACACGAGTAGGCCTCTACTCGCCTATGTTATAGGCGATTAGCACCCTACTCGCCTATAACATAGGCGATTAGGAATGCTACTCGCCTGTAACCTTGCTGTTCCGGTTTTTTCGCGCGTTTAACGCTCCAAATCAGATCCAGAACGTGTGTAACCACCCAATATCATCCCAAACACTATCCTAAACATGTTTAACCCAAAATCCTTCGTTTAACCTCGTATAATCAGTCCTGCATGCAACCAAGTAATCCAAACACCATTCACATAGCATGCAACATCATACTAACACGCGTAATCATAACCCTAATAACCATTTACTGAGATTTCTAGCATCATAATATCAATATCAATTCTGACCTAACATAATAACACATCAATCCATCATCATGAATCATAAAAACCCTAGCTTTCTAATCATACACACCCATAATGCATGCATATTAGTTATAATCCGATTAACAACCCTTATTGACGATTTTCAGAAAGCTTTTTCGTTTATGAACAGGTCTGGACCATTAGGGATTGATTAAAAACGTTTATAAAGAGTTATGGATGAAAATCAAACCTTAGGATTATGAAAATATGATGATTCAAGCTTGAAACCTTGAGTTTTGATCAAAAATCGCCTTCCAGAGGTTGTTTATGTGTTGGGGCGGGTTATGGGACGACTAGGGTTGGTATAATGAAGTTTAGGAGGTTAAGTATGGTATTTATAGTCGTTTTTAGTCGTCCAGCCCGTTACTAGCGAGTATGCAGCAGTTTCAGGCGATTAGGAATCCTAATCGCCTGATTGTTCAGGCAATTGGGGCCTACTCGCCCCTAAGGGCACACGAGTAGCCCCTACTCGCCCCTAAGTTTGCCTACTCGCCTCCCCTATAGGCGATTAGGCCTTCCTACTCGCCTATAGGGGCTGGTTTCGTGTGTTTTGCGCGTTAAACCCCGTTTTAACATATGTTAATACATATTCACGTACCGACAAGTCATATAATGATTGTAAACACATAACACAAGTAAATACACATATTTACACTCGTTCACCAATTCCCGGGACTCGAGACTCGTACGTTCCGTATGCCCTGACGATCCTACAAATCGTCACCGTTTGTACACTTGGTTAAGGACTGACATCTAACGAACCTCTAGACCAACATCCAATGATCTTCTAGACTAACCAATAGTTCCCGAACCATAACCCGACTTAACTAACCCAGTTAAGTACAATATACGCGTGACTCGCTAAGGTAGACTTTCATCTAGACAACGTTGTTAACCAGAATTTGCCGGGTGTCACATCGTGCCTACACCAAAGTCGAATTTGTTTATAAAATAAATTTTAATATACATAAATCATGGTTGAATACAAAAATTTAATTAACATTTTGTTTTTTTATTTTATTTTTTTTCAGATTTAAAATTCAGGTTCGTGTGCAAGATCTTAATGGTGTTGTATCTCTTACGGTAGTCCATATTTTTTGCTATTTATAGTACATTTTATTTATAATATTTCTTTAATTAGAGTTGTCTAATATTTATATCTTTCTTGATTCCTTCTAAATAGGTTGGTGATACAGTTGAATATCCTGAAGAGATTAAGACTTTGTTAGAAAGAGAGTTTGCTTTCAAGATCTTTGTATCCAGCTTCAATTTGAACAACAAATATGATGTTTATGGTGTAACTAAGATAAGTGATGATCCAACAATTATCTCGGAGCTTAAGAAGAATTTGTACGTAGGACAGGTACATAAGCGAACCCTAATTTCTATAAAAAAACAACTTTTACGTACATAAGACATTTTTACATTACAATGATTTTCAACGTCGTTGTTACAGCCTGCTGAATCAGAATCACTTCACACATCTCTCTTAGCAATGCCGTCTAATGTTATTTCTGTTTCCAAGGTACCATTTTCACACACATTTAAATTCATATTAATAAATTTTACTCATTTTTTATTGTTACACAATCACTGCTACATTTGGCGCATATGTTTATAAATATTTTATCTTTAGGAGTCCAAATCAAACACAAGCGATAATGAAACGCCAATTTCCATTGCTGATAACTTTGTTGATAAGAAAGTTTATGCTGAAGGCGAACAATGTTCTATCAGTTCCAAGTATCAAATGGTTAAGCGTAAACTGATTGATGCAATTTCTGATGATGAAAGCACACCAATTCCTTCAACTAAGATTGGAAGTGGTGGTAGTATGGAGAAAGATAAAAGCCCGTTGAGTCCTCCATCTTGCTAATGCCAAATGAAGAGGATTAGTTTGCTATGCTGATGGTCTACGAGTTATATTGCTTTATGTTTTTTTTTTTAAATATATTTGAACAATTTCAACTTTGTTATTTCCTATTTCTACCATGATTTGGTTGACTGTTTTTATTATGTTTCATAACGATGGTAATATTTAAAAAATGTGTTTGGTTGATTGATAAGTATATTTTCATGCATTTGCTATTATGTTTATTCTTTAATACAACTGATTGGGTTGATATAGTCATCTACCCTAATGTTATTCTTATTTTTATCACTTATATCTAAATAGTAATGATTAATAATTATTAGGAATCTAAATTATACTATTTTTAATGGTTCGACATATTCAATTATTTATTTTATATGTTAGTTATATTATATATATCATTCTAACACATTTTTTTATATTTTTTTTTCTAGATTTGATCCTTTCAGGCGAGGAAATTAAGAATTTAGCTTTACTTGATATTGAGAAGTTCTTATTGCGTAATAGTTGCAGTCTACGACATTTCGTAGGCATGCCATATCCTGAGAATGAGTTTCTATTATTATTAGACAATCGTCTTATTTGTAAGGAGTTGGGCTATGACACAAACAGTTTGGTTGAAGAATTTGATGCTCAGTTCTCTTCTTTAACAGATGAACAAAAAAATATTTAGAACTATGTAATTAAATCTGTTGAGGAGAAGAAAGGAGGAGTTTTTTTTTTGTTTATGGTTACGATGGTACGGGTAAAACATTCCTATGGAAGACTCTATCTTCATCCATAAGATGTAAAAGAAAGATTGTTTTGAATGTTGCTTCGAGTGGTATCGCATCTTTGCTATTGGCAGGTGGTAGGACAGCACATTCCAGGTTTCGTAATCCTATAAACCTAACTGAAGATTCTATGTGCTACATACCACCTAATAGTGATGTTGCACAACTGCTTAAACAAACCGATTTGATTATATGGGATGAAGCACCCATGACTCATAAACATGCTTTTGAAGCACTAGATCGAAGTTTAAAAGATGTATTTGGTGTACATGCTGATGAGTCGTCTGATTTGTTATTTGGTGGAAAGGTTGTTGTGTTTGGAGGTGACTTTAGACAAATTCTACCAGTTGTACCAAATGGAACTAGGCATGACATTGTTAATGCCTCTTTAAGTTCATCATACATTTGGCACAAATGCACTGTTTTAGAATTAACAAAAAAAATATGAGGTTGCTTTCAGGAAGCTGCAATTCTGATATTGAGTAAACTAAAAAGTTTGCATCTTGGCTTCTGGATATAGGAGAAGGATAGGTCGATACAATAAGTGATGATCAGGATGTTATTTTGATACCTGATGACTTACTTATTTCTCAATCTTCGGATCCTGTTTCTGATTTGATAGCCTTTGTGTATCCGTCACTTTTAGATAACATCCACATTCCGACTTATTTTCAAGATCGAGCTATATTGGCACCGAAGAATGAAGTTGTTCATGAAATTAATAATATATTACTTTCAATGTTTCCCGGTGATGAATTTGAGTATCTAAGTTCGGATAATGTTTGCCAGTCTGAAGATGTTAACAAACAGGTTGATGAAAAATTAGTTTCTCCTGATGTGCTGAATGGTCTTAAGTTTTCTGGAATACCAAACTATCGTTTGGTTTTGAAAGTTGGTGTCCCCGTAATGTTACTTAGAAACATTGATCAGAAAAGCGGTTTGTGTAATGGGACAAGGTTACAAATTGTTAAAATGAGAAAACGTGTAATTGAAGCGAAAATCATTTCAGGAAGTAACATTGGAATGCGAACTTTTATTCCAAGAATTACTTTATCCCCCTCGGATAAAAAATTCCTTTTAAATTTAACAGAAGGCAATTCCCACTTGCTGTTTCTTTCGCAATGACAATAAACAAAAGTCAAGGACAATCCTTATCCAGAGTTGGGTTGTATTTGAAGGATCCAGTTTTTTCACACGGGCAGTTGTATGTTGCACTATCAAGAGTCAGAAGTCGAGATGGACTGAAGATAGTTATAGTAGATGAAAATGGTGAACTGACGAACAAAACATCAAACGTTGTGTACAAAGAAGTCTTTCAAGATTTATGAATAATGTGAGTAATTTTGATGTAATTTTTTACTTATCTTCATTGACGTTATGTACATACAACTTCAATAATACAAGTATTATTTTAAAACTTTTTGTTTTTTGTTTGGTTTGAACCGTGCGTGACCATTGGTCTGTAAAACAAGTTAGCTCCTAATTACAATTACATTAAAAATAAAAATATAATAAAGGTAATTTACAAAAACAAAATGTATTTATACCTTTGTGCTGTTTTGTTAAATGTTATACTTTGGTTGAGTACTGATCATAATAGGTAATCGGTTTTCGTTGTTATCGTTATTTATAAGTTACCTAAATTATCCACTTTGACATGAAAACCATAGTTATATATTAGTTTTAATATCCAGATCATATCAACACAACATTGAAACATGACGTTTATATAAGAAAAAAATATCAGGCTAACCATTATTCTTAAGACTTTACATTATGGACACTCAACTTGAATAATACAAGTCTTAGTTTAATTTTTTTTAATTTACTTTGGTTTGCACCGTGAGTACCCACAGGTCTCAAACCTAGTAATTATGATTTTAAATAGCGAATAACAAGTTACCAACCATAAATTAAAACATTAACACAGTAAACTTAGCGCATCTACATCAAGGGTGATGTGACAATTAGGTTTGCAGGAAATGGACTTGGGCCGATGTTGGGTATGTAATTTCACAATCTAACTTTTTTTTTTTTAACTGTTCCTTGGTAAAAACTACACTAAAATTATTTTTTTTTAAGGCCCGTCCTGACCCATGAAAAGATCCGTGGAGGGAATGGTCCGTTGAGAACCGTCCCAAATTAAAGAGAACTTTGAGAACTCATAAAAATTTATAATTTTTTTTTTCAAATATCTTATCTTATATATTGTTAACTGAGAAATGTAAAAAAAGGAACAATAAAAAAAATTAGATTGTGAAATTACATACATGATATATGTAAGAAAAAGGGAAACTAGTGTAATTTTCTTTAAAAACTTTAGCGAAAGGCCTTTTGGCAAAATTGCTTAGAGCTTGGGTGAAGTTTGGCCTGTCTCCCGGCAGGGAGCAGTTTTTGAATGCTTGCAAAGCCCCCACGCTCAAGATTTCCTGAATGTTATCCCGATCGAAGATATGGGCCCAAGCATGTCCGTTATTGAATACAAGGCCATTCTTAAATATCGTTTGATAATCTCTATGTACTAGGAGGATAAAATATGTCCGATTTGCTGTAAAGCCTGCCTGGATAAATACGGGGAACATGCGGTTCATTGTAAGGAGTTACCCGATTTCAATTATCGGTATGATTGGGTTTGAGATATTATGTGGGACATTTTAAGACGGGCTGGGATCTCAGCCAAGAAGGAGGCCCCTGTGAACTTCCTCTCGGATCCAGCAGAAGGGAGATCCACCCTACGACCAGCAGATCTCTTTGTCTTTGGGTGGGCCGGAGGAAGCATGCTTATGTTGACTTGACGTGTGTATCTCCTCTAGTTGGGTTGAGGGATAGTGGCTTTGTAGCAGGGCAAGCGGTGCGGAAAGCAGAGGCAAAAAAGGTAGAAAAACATGCTAAAGTCTGCGAGGAGAACCAACAAGTTTTTGTACCCTTGGCTTATTGGCACCGGAGGTTACCCGTTTCCTGACCAGGGTCCAACGGGTTATTCATAGTAGTGTCTCGGCTTCGGGTGGGCAGAGTTACGTTTTTAGTAGATTAGGATTTGCTATTTAGAAAGGGGTGGCGGCGCAGCTTGTTGCCCACCTGCCCGCTATCTTGATGTAATTTTCTTAGTCATGGAATGAAATGATCGATTTAATTAATTTCTTTTTTAAAAACATATATGTAATCATCCTAATTTAAAAACATATATGTGTAGAAAATGACCATTTACAGCCCTAATTATGTGGGTTTACGACTGAAACACAACCTTTTGAAAATTTAAAATTAAATTAAAACCGTGTCGTATTCGTATGATGTAAGCCTTTAATATATTGGAATATTGGACAAAATGTGACCGTAGGCTGTTTTGGTAATTACGTAACCTAATTATTTAGGTGTCCCACTGGTTCTTAAATACATCCATATTCCCATATAGATACAATGCTGCAAACATTTGGCCATTATGACCATCTCATGTGATTCATTCAGATTATGTTTTGTTTCCATGTGTGTAGAAAATGACATAATCATGTGTACGGTTGCAAATGAACTGAACTTTCAACGAACAATTCATGAACCGTCCAGCAAAAAGTTTGTTTATATTCGTTTGTTTAATAAATGAACGAACACGAATAAAAAATTGCGTTCGTTTAGTTAAACAAACAAACATGAACAGTGAACGTTTGGTAACGTGTTCGTTTGTGTTTATAGTTTAATAAAGTTTTTAATTTTTATAGTTTGTCTTGATATTCTTTTATTTTTATTTATTTTACCCAAATAAATAAATAAACAATTTATATGAGGTAAATATATGTATGTGAATTTGATTTTATAAGAAAGTTAATATATGTCTGTTCGTGTTTGTTTTCAATCGTGAACACTTTTTTGGGTTCATGAATGTCCGTTAGTGTTTGTGCGCGTTCATGAACAAAATTAACAAACGAACATGAACATAAAATCTTGTTCGATTCATTTGCAGCCCTAATCATGTGGGTTGGAATACTTGGCGAAATGGCGTGGTGTAATGGTTTAGTCCCGAGTCCGGATAAACTGAACCATTACACCACAACCACTTTAAAATTGATTCAATATTTAGACATTTTTTTTTACCCTAAACCCACTTGGCCATGCAAATTCGGTCGCTAATGTTGTAAAAGTAGTTCTGTGTTATATATGGAACAAATTGGTGTAATAAGCATTCCGGTTGCTAAAGTCATTCACCATCATGGTTTAAGCTAATGATCATTTATGTAGTAATGATATAAATAATGCTTGGATGCACGTTTATCATGAAAGGTTTTCGACTTTAAAAACTAAAACTAGGTATTGGGGCTGGTTTAGATGTTTGGAAGTGGAGGTCTCAAAACAAGGATCAGGATTTCTCAGTGAAGACGGTTAGAGAGGATGTTCAGAGGTTAACAACCGGATCGGTCCAATCCAAGCATATAAGTTTTTTTGGAACAAGATCGCTATTCCAAAGGCTAACTACTTCGGATGGTGAGCAATGGAAAACAAGATCCCGACTGTGGAAAACTTGGCATTTAGAGGCATTGGGGTGGGGGATGGTGTATGCAAGAGATGCGGATTAGAGGCGGAGACAACAGATCACATTTTAGTCAATTGTGTTTGGGCTAGAGCTTTGTGGTGGAATGTTAGTGAATGGCTAAAAGCACCGTCCCTCTCAAATGTGAATTCGGTTATGCAATTGATGGATGAAAGCTGGAAAATCAACAGACCTAAGGCTGAAGCAAAGGTAATTCATGCGATTGTTCTACTAGGCATGTGGAAATTGTGGTTAGGGCGCAATGAGTTGATATTTAGGAATGTTAATATTGCTACATCAATGACGCTACATGATGTCAAGGTAGAATCCTTTTGGTGGATGGTCCAAAGGGGTAAGATCTCAGATGCGGACAAGCCGAAATGGTGGGACTTCACAATTTTTGATAATGGTTGAGGGCGTATATGTTTAATGATTTAATTCATAGGGTGTGTCATGTTAGGTTATGCTTTATTTGTAACTATGTGGATTCGTGGGTGTAAAATGTCAGCCCAGGTAGCTTCTGGCTAGTTGTGCCGGGGCGATTCGAGGTGTATTTTTTGGAATGAAATTGCGCTCGATTGTTCAAAAAAAAAAAAAAAAAAAAAAAAAACTAGGTCTATAAACAATGTTCATTAATTTCTAGGGCTTTTGAGGATACAAGATGACTAGAGTTAAGAGTGTCTCATAGTAAGATAGCATCAAACTCTCCATGTACATAGTGAGTCAAAATATTCTATATTGTCTAGAGCATCTCCATTATTGTAACATAATGAGAGATCGAGGGACCAGGCTTGGACCAAACACACATAGCGTGTCGTTTCTCCATTCGTTTGATTGATGATAATTAAAGAATAGTTAGACAACTTAAACATCTAAAATCAGCTATATATCAACATTTCTTTCTTGCTACCTATGCCCCAGAGGAATTTAATGACAGGACATGAATTCAAGTCTTGGATTTTAGAATTGAGAGAGATATTAAGAGAGATCAAGAATTCTCCAGAGTTATAATAAGTTGTAGAAAAAAACTTTCAATTTTGAACTTTAGCATTTAACTCTTTAACACACTCAAACCATTGAGAACCACTATTGAAATTGATAGATTTATTTATTTTTTCTTAAACGGCATTCTATCATACTCCTAATCCTAAACTAAACCTATATATTACTCTTGCCGATGATAGAACCTGAGACCTCCTCATAAGTGGTTCTCTTAGAGGGTTTGCCTCTAGATAGGTCACCAACCCAATGGTCGATAGATTTGTGTTTATATGTTGTCATGCAACATAAGGGCCATGTTGTTTGAACTTAGAATGAGTCAAGTCTATATCACACTACAGAAGCTGTATGTATATATATGCCCATTGCTAGTTTCTATGTGTTGTCAATGTCTCCAATGACGTTTCATGTTCCATTAATGTTTATTCTTTTGGATATATAATTGTTTGGTGTACAAAATAGAGATGTGTCGTTATCTTGTATACTGTTTAATAAATCATATGATGGTTTGAAAGGAGTAAATTCAGATATAAACTTGAGCTGTCATCTAATCATTCGGGTATAATTTATGCTTCAGTATATCACTATATTGTTATAATAACTTGTGAGTCGGGCTTTTGAAAATGAATAAATAAAGAGAATTTATGAATTTACCATAAGAAATTCAATTAATTAAAGACTCTTTAATTTATGTTTAAGTTATAATTTCTCTACTTTAACTTCAAAATGTCAAAGTAGCTGCTTGTGTCTTGTATAACTAGCAGGAACCTGCGCGTTGCGACGGGGCTGCATCCGTAAACTTTTGTTACATATATAATAGTTTTAAACTAAAAGTCATCATGTATTCTTGTGTGAGAATTATTTTGGTGGAAGTCCTTTGATATTGAAAGCACGAATAAAAAATAAAAATTTATGCGGGAGAATATTGAAAACTTGAATCAGAAGACAAGATTTCAATCTCTGAAAAAAAAGTAGCTAAATACTCTAAATGAAGCCATAAAAAAATAAAGAATGGCGCATAGGATGGGTTTGCCATCCCGTAGTACTAACTGATCGATTTTGTTGTATATTCCCGAATATGCTCCGAACGTATATATGTCATTTCTCATGTTGGCGATTGTTTCGTCTAATGAGACACACATAGGTGTGAAGGAGAAGTTTGTGTTGTATGTGCGGATCAAAGAAACCATGACATTTGATCAAAGAAACCATGAGGTTGCTCTTGATTAACACAATAACCATGATGTTGCTCTTGATTAACACAACATTTGTCTGATTATAATTTTTAACCGTAAACTTTTATTACATATACAATAACTTTTAAACTAAAAGTTATCATGTATTCTTGTTTGACAATTATTTTGGTTTTGCTAATGACCGAGTCAGTCACGAATGAGATGATGTCTATCTCTTTTATTTGAGTTTGAATATGTTAGTCAAATTTTTATGTATTATTTTTAATATAAGTTAATAAGTTATTTATTTGTTGTACTTTTAAACTAAAAGTCATCATGTATTCTTGTTTGACAATTATTTTGGTTTTTCTAATGACCTAGCCAGTCACGAATGGGACGATGCCTATTTCTTTTATTTGAGTTTGAATATGTTAGTCAAATTTTTAGTATAAGTTAATAAGTTTTTTACAAGCTTTTATAAAATATATAAGTTAATAAGTTTTTACAAGCTTTTATAAAATGCTATTGCATTATAAATATAAATGCTAGTTGTAACAACACTACATTATTGTTTGTCATTTATTACACTACATTATTAAATGCTAAAATGTAAAGGGACAATATTGTAAATGAGAAATTATTTATGCATTAACACTTGTACCAAATGCAAAAACAATGTTTTTATGTGTCTTAAAGTTAAATGAAAATTACTATCTTGTCAATCCATAACCTATTATATAGTACTAGTGGGAAGTCCGCGCATTGCCGCGGGGCGTTTTTGTGAGCTGGGGCAAATTTGTATTGTTTTTGCACCATTATCTACGTAACTTTTGGTTATATAAAGAGTAGTTACCCTTTTGCCCACTCATCTCTATTCATGTATTTCTTTAATTTCATTTTGAACCAACAATATAATGCTACATGACACACCCACAACAATGTCTTTATTCTTTGTTTAGAGCCATCTAGTAGGGTGCCGCGCTTCGCGACAGGAACATGATGCATTTGTAAGTTTAAAGGTTTCCGAATACTAAACTAAGAATTAGACATTACAACACAAACTATGCAAGTGGTTCAATTTGTTCTTTACTTCACCTCGTTCCTTGGCAGACAATTGTTTGCAACGTTCATTTAAAGAGAATATTTGGCTTTGGAGTTTGTGAGTAGGGGTATAAATGGAAGAAAATGGGTAAAATTTAGTGATTTATACTTGTGTCTTTTCACATGCCATCTTAACTTTAACATTTTGGACATATTTGCCCATGTCTCCCCCTTTATAATGTAACTAGTATTATGCCCGCGCGCTTCGCTGCGCAAATACAATTCTAAAAAAAACATGGCAGCGTATTGCATTCTAATTTGGCTAAATTTCGTAAAGCATGTCTCTTTCTCGCTCTCATTCTCATAAGAGACGGCTTTTGAAAGTAACTTTAAGATAGAACAATCAAAATTACAATTCTTGTTTTTTTTACAACCTACATATGTTTTTATGTTTATTTTGTTCATACAATCATTCAAGCTTAACTTTCTTAGTATAATATAATGATTTTAGAATTTATATTTATATTATAGTCATTTTGCAATTGATTTAGACGGTCACTTTATCTTTTTAATTGAAATCATATAAGGGTGAAAAGCTTCAAAACAACTCACATGATAGTAATGAACATTTTTATAAAAATAGAATTTTCATAGAATACTTCAAATTTTATTTATACATAAGTACATGATAATCAGTGTATGGGCATATTAATTCGCATGTGATAATTCAAATACATTAATAAGTCTCTAAATTGATTATATAGTTATAGTACAAGTGCATAATGCAATAAGGGATATTATGGGGAACTTTTACATGACATATCTATGTTAAAGCATGAGTCTCTTGATATCCCATCTTAAAATGGGTGTAAAATTACTTTTCTAGACATGTCTCCTCCTTAATAAGGTAACATAGATAATAATAATAAATAATAAATAATATAGATATAGATAAGTATACAAGTATACATATAGATGATACACAATTGAACACTAGTGTAACTATAGATCAGGGAACTTTTACGGGCGACAAGATCCGTTGCTTAGTTTCCTCTGACCATACCATACAATGATGAGTTGAACCGAAGAGGAAGAAATTACGTTAACAATTATGTGGATAAGCGTCAAGGAATAAACGGGCTCATCCGGTCGGTCTCCTTTCTAGGCTAACGTTTTAGCCGAATTTTGTGTGTTGGTCAATGAAACACATTGCACTTGTGATTCACTATCACATAAGTGGTTGGATCTTAAAGTAAAGTGTGAACACTTTGAAGAGATGTTTAAGACAACCATGGTTGAAGACCCTTATTATAGGAAAAGACATGGCAATAGAAGTTACTCAAGTCGAGTATACTTTTGAGGTCGGCTGAAGTTTTAACCATGTTTTGGTATGACAAATTTTATGGCAGTTTCTAGTTTTGGTTTGAATTATGTTTTTTTTTTATGTTTTAATATTTGAAATATGTTTTTTTTTTCCAGTTATGTAAGATTTTTAATTTTAATGCAATTTGAATTTCAATTATATTTAATTATTTAATCTATTTTAAATTAGATAAAAGGTTATAGGGTACTTTGCATATAGTGTTGTCTGTGATTTGATAATTTTAGGGTACTTGATGTGGAATTGATATTGATATTGTATTGCAGAATTAGCTGAGAATAGGGTACTTACCAAAAGGTGCTCATCCCCTAATCACAACCTTATACCGTAAATAACTTTACAAGAATCCCCGTTTTAAACCATCAATCATGATATTCGTTTTCTTTATGAAATATGAACAATCACTTCTATTAGTCCACTCCTCTTTGTTTACATATTCCTTAGTAGTAAATGATGTCTAAATTGTGCATTGCAAAATGTGCCATCAATATACTACTTTAGGTCCATGAGTTATATGTACAAAATACTTTAGTCCTAGTCAATCCTATAATTTCATGTCAATATACTGCTATTGCTTTGGTGCAATTGTTTAGAACTACTAGCGTTTGGATCTGGGTTAAATTGTGGGAATAGTGGTGGTTGTCTTAAAGGTTGTACTGTTTGAAATGGTAGTGGTGGCATATTGCCCAATGGGTCTTGTTATGGTGGGATTGGGCCAGTTTGGTTCGGTGGAGGTTGGTTATCTCGGTTGCTGTGATGGCTCATGATTGGTGTTGGTCGGTTTTGGTGAATTACTCTATTCCTTCTAGCTGTCTTTTCAATTTCCGGATCGTAAATTAGCGGTTAAGGTTTGCCCGAATAACGTGTATGATACATGCAACTGAATTACCTGCACAGACACAAACAAGCAAACCACGCGTAATACCGAACTAAATAAAACAGAACAATAATTAAACTAAAAGACTAGGAAAAGAAAAATATTTTTTTTGGTTTTTTTAGAGTTTTAAGAAAAGCAATAAAAACTAAAACAAACTATCTAACTAAGCGCACCGATTCCCTGGCAACAAACTATCTAACTAAGAAAAGCATCATTTTGATCGATGTCGTTGGGTCGGTAAAAATAATGAAAATAAGTAGTAAAGTGAAAGTGAGTCGTATTCTTAGGGAATTGATGGACAGTCGTAGTTTGTATGATTTCTAACTAATAAATTAAATCTAACTGAATTGTAGGTTGTTTTGAGTTTTAAGAAAACGAATTTTAGAAGTTGTAAACAATAATATTAAAGAAGTAACCCCCTCAAGGTTTCCGGTTCAATGATTCACCCTACCCTTGTTTAGATGATTGGATATCACATAGACATAGTTTTGTTGAACGGTTTAAGTTAAGTGATAACCAAAGACAAGTTTTTAATAATAACTCGTACAAATTAATTACCAACCCACGAATAACAACTACCCTCCCGTTAATCAAACTGCTCACGATGCAAGAAAACCGAATGCGAATGATTAAAAGATAAGCAATTGCACAAACGTGACTTATTTAAATAACCCAAACCATAAATATCTTTCAAACGATTAAAAGACAATCCATAAACCAAACCAAACAAGAGTAAGAGTTTCACAAACGAACTGTGCACCCGGAGGTGGTTACAAAGATGTTTAGCCGCTCATCTCCATTGCAATATCTTCAATTGATGTGTTGTTGTAGATTGAATGCATGATTAGATGATTAAGATGATGATTAGGAATGATTAATTGAGGGAAAACACCTTGGGAATGACTAAAAAAGTCTAGGGTTAAGTGTCTTCTCGTTTTGGAGAATAATTATCTATATATGGGGTTTAAACCATCAAATTCGTAACTTATGCTGACAGGGGTGCAAGGTCAGGTGAGACCAATGCACCTTGCCCTGGTACCCTCCTTAGCTTACGGTGGGGAGCACCAAACTTCTACAAACCTTCCGTTTTGTGCTGGAATCAGAGCACGTGCGCTCAAAGGTATTTTACCTTGCGCTCCAACTCGGAATTTCTTCCTTTCTTCACACTTTCACATGGGATTGCATCCGTAGACTTCCAACCTCTTGTTTAGCTTCCAAAACCTTCATATTAAGCTCCAATTAACTTCATTAAGCCTCAAGTACCTGCAAATCCCAATCATTCTCAAAGTAATTATGTTTTACACAATTAAACACTTAAAACACCTAGTTACACATACTAAAACATGGTTAAACATCCACCACTATCTCACTACGCATTGTCCTCAATTGCAGTAATTACTTTCCTGAGCGTTACTCACCTTCCACACACTTGAGCGAGGCTATCCATGGTTGTGACCTGTTACCGATAACTAAAAATACAAAAACAAAAACATACAAAACAAAAACAACAGATAAAACTATAACCTCGGGCTGCCTCCCGAGAGCACTAAGTTTATGAGTCTTCAGCCATATTTTTACCTCAATGTGATCATTCTGCATCGTGGACCAGAGTGCTTAAGGCAAAGCTCTCTGACTGTTTATCTGGTCCATTTATATCATTCGGTTCTAAACAAGGTTTCAACCGATGTCCATTCACCACTTGCCTCAGATGATCATCAAAATCTTCGATCTCGACTTCTCCATAATTTCCGACCCGTGTAACCAAATATGGGCCCGTCCACTTGCTTTTCAGTTTTCCAGGAAACAATTTCAACTTGGAATTATACAGCCAAACCATATGATCCACCTCAATATTCTTCAATCTTATCTTCACATCATGCAGTTTCTTGACTTTGTCCTTGTATGCCATTGCACTCTCATATGCTTCATCTCGTAGCTCTTTTAAGTTTCCCAATGCCAACTTTCGTGCTTTTCCTGCAGCATCATAATCCATTTTATTCCAATAGGCGTTTTATAGGCAGTGCGACACGCCCACAAAGCATCATCTAATTTAGTGGACCAGTCCTTGCGGTCGGGTCGCACAGTTTTCTATAAAATTTCTTTAATTTGCCTATTGGACACCTCAACTTGCCCACTTGTTTGTGGGTGATACGGTGTCGCAATGCGGTGGTCTACACCATAATTTTTTAGAAGTTTGCCAAAGTAAAAGTTTTTAAAACGAGATCCCCCATCACTAATGATCACACGAGGGATTCCAAAGCGAGTAAAGATGTTATTTTGGACAAATTTGCACACCACCTTATGATCATTCGTCTTGGTGGCAATGGCTTCAATCCATTTCGATATGTAATCCACTCCCACTAAGATGTACAAGCTACCGAATGAATTTGGTAACAGACCCATAAAGTCGATTCCCCAAACATCAAAGATGTTGACAACTAGAATCGGCTGCATGGGCATCTCGTTCCATTTCGAGATGCTACCCATCTGTTGACATTTCAGACAATTCTTAGCAAACTCGAACGCATCTTTGAAAATAGTGGGCTAGTAAAGGCCGCATGAAAGCACTTTGTGGCCTGTCTTTTGACCACTGAAATGGCCACTACAAGCTGTTGTATGCACCATTCTCAACAAACATTGAATTTCATCCAATGTTTTCAGAACCGGACCGGACGTCGAACCGGCCTGTTTACCGGTTCACTGGTCGGACCGGTCCGATCGGTCGGACCGGATTTAAGAACCGGTCAACATTATAAATATTATAAATATATATAATTCATAAAAATTCATAAAAAACAAAAAATTTCAAAATAACCATAAAAATAAAAAAAATAAAAAAACCCCATAAACTCTTTATCTGTCCATAAAGTCTACACACTTTAACTTTACCAAAGTCTCCTTTTTATTTGTTATATGAATCTCTGTAACTTTACCAACATTTATCATCATCATCATCATCCATCTCCATCTTCATCAGCCATCATATATCCATCTCCATCTTCATCAACCATGATCCATCTCCATTGTTAGTGTTCATCCTTCATTTTCATCAATCGTTATCCTTCGTCTTCATCTTCTTCAATCAACACTCATGCGTTCATCTTCATCAAACATCATCTTTCATCTCCATTATATTGCAGGTTTATTTCGATCTTCTCTTCTCATAATCATCATCATCATCATCATCATCATCATCATCTCCGATTGTATATTCAAAGAAAAAAAAAAACGGTCCGGTCCAAAGCTTAGCGGTTCCCGGTCCGACCCCCCGGTCCCCGGTCCAACCGGGCGGAGCAGTGCAGAGGCGGTCCTATAGGGCGACCCGGCTCGGCGTGGACTCCGGAGCCCGGTCCGACCGGTCGAACCGGCCGGTCCGGTCCGGGTTTAAAAACCTTGATTTCATCACCCGGTACACATCTTCGGATGATCTGGTCTGCTCTAACTTTAAAGAGGTATGGGTCATCCCACATGTAATATTTTGCTTGAGCAAGAAAGTGCTTCTTTTTCCTCTTTGACCAGTGCTCTAGAGTGGATCATGTAACTGCATAATTAGCAAAGTCAGCAAACCATGGGTTAGCAGAAATAGATAGTAATTGCTTATCTGGAAACGTGTCATTGATTTCCACTCCCGGTGCTGTTGTTTCATGCACCACGCATGACAAGTGGTCGGTCATCACATTCTCACTCCCCTTCTTGTCACGGATTTCAAGGTCGAATTCTTGCAATAGTAGAATCCAACGAATCAGCCTTGGCTTTGCATCCTTCTTCTCCATGAGGTACCTGACAACGCTATGGTCAGAATAAACAATAACTTTATTACCCTACAAATAAGATCTAAATTTATCCAATGTATAAACAACTGCAAGCAACTCTTTCTTAGTAGTGGTATAATTTAACTGAGTATCAGAAAGATTTTTGCTTGCATAGTAAATAGCCACTGGCTTTTTATCCACCCGTTGTCCCAAAACTGCCCAACCGCATAATCGCTAGCATCACACATTATTTCAAAAGGGATGGACCAGTCTGGTGATTGTAAAATAGGAGCCTCATTTAATTTCTATTTAAGGGTGGTAAAAGCTTTCAAACATTCATCATAGAAAACAAATGGGACATCTTTCAACAAAAGGTTACATAGCGGTTTAGTAATAACAGAAAATCCTTTTATGAACCGTCTATAAAACCTGGCGTGTCCAAGAAAGGCATGGACGCCTTTAACATTTGTAGGCGGAGGTAAAGTCGAAATTACTTGAATTTTAGCATGGTCCATCTTAATTCCCCCACTTGAGATTACGTGTCCCAACACAATCCCTTCTTGAACCATAAAATGGCTCTTCTACCAACTTAAAACTAGATTTTTTTTGACACATCTTTTTAAAACTTTTGTTAATTGTGTTAAACATGACTCAAAAGATGTGCCAAAGATGGAAAAGTCATCCATGAAGATCTCTAAAGAATCCCTGACCATATCTGAGAAGATAGTCATCATGCATCTTTGAAAGGTCGTTGTGGCGTTACATAGGCCAAATGGCATTCGCCTGAATGCGAAAGTACGATATGGACATGTAAACGTTGTCTTCTGTTGATCCTCAGGATGTATAGCAATCTCGTTATATCCTGAATATCCATCTAAAAAGCAGTAAAATTTTTTACCTGCGAGTTTTTCAACTATATGATCAACAAAAGGTAATGGAAAGTGGTCTTTGGAGGTTGCCGAATTCAACTTCATGTAATCAATGAAAATACGCCACCCGGTCATGGGCCGGGTAGCAATTTGCTCACCATCCTCACCTGTAACAATATGTATACCTGCTTTCTTGGGCACTGTCCATGTCGGACTCACCCACTCACTATCTGAAATCGGGTAAACAATACCTGCATCTAGCCACTTCAAGACACCCTTTTTCACAACTTCCCGCATATTCAGGTTCAACCTTCTCTGAGCATCTCTACCCGGCTTTGTACCTTCTTCGGTAATGATCATGTCCATCCAATCACCGCTTTATGCTCTACCAACACTTCCGTCAATGCTTTTTCCTGCACATCAGATAAGTTTGATGCAATAATAACATGACGAGTTTTATTCTCACCCACAAAAGCATATTTCAAATGCTTTGGTAGTTCTTTCAGCTCAAGCTGTGTAGGTGATTCCAATGATTGCTTCAGTTGCATGTCAATGTGCTCTGGTAGGCTTTCCACCTGATGTGTCCAGGTGGGTTTCCCTTCTTTGACTGCCATCACCTCTAACTCGTTCTCCATATCCTTTAGTACCTCCCTGTATTAAACATCTTTCCTGTCACAAACAAAACATGTCTCTGTTGCGTCCTCCTCATTTACATGAATGTGACACATGTCAATAATGTCTGCCATTAATCATTCATCCCCCCTGACAAGAGAATTAGATGTATGGGAAAAAACAATCAACCGAACTTTTCTATTCCCAAATGTCATGTCAACTGTCCCGTTTCTACAATCAATTAAAGCATTTGTATTTGCTAAAAACGGTCTACCAAGTATCACATTTGGTTGTTTAGTTGTGTCTGAAGAGACATAATCCAACACTAGAAAATCAACTGGGTAGTAAAAATCCTCGATTTTGACAATGACATCGTACACTATCCCACAGGGAACTTTGAAGGTCAAATCAGCCAACACCACAGTAGTGTCGGCTTTTTGTAAGGGCCCAAAATCATACTGGTCGTATAAACTCCCCGGTAGGATGCTAACACTAGCTCCGAGATCCAGTAACACTCGGTCTATCCTAAATTCACCCACTTGAATGGGTATCAAAGGAGTTCCTGGATCCCTAAGCTTAGGAGGAAGTATACCCGACAAAACGACACTGACACTTTCTGAAAAATCAATTTTCTTTGGAACTTTATTTTGCCGTTTTTTGGTACATAACTTCTTCAAATACTTAGCATAGGCGGGAATCTGTTTAATGGCATCCAACAAACGTATGTTGATCTTTACTTGGTTAAAAATTTCCCACATCTCCTCCTGTTGTGGGCTTCTTTCTTTTACCTTTGTTTCTGGTGGCACCAAAGCTGCAGGAAACGGGATGGTATTACCCTCCATACCCTGTTCCTTATCTTCAGCGTGTTTATCTAATACCCTATTTGGTGATTCAGAAAACGTTACTTTCTTAGTCTTTTTAGGGTTAACAGATGTTTTAATAGATTCCCCCTCATCATCATCATCACTAACATCCTCCCCCACCCCCTCCACAAATGGTGGTGGAGACCATACTTTATTGTCATAAATCTTACCTGAGCGGAGGATACTTACCTGGTTAATCTTTGCGTTCTTGCCATTCCTTGAGCTGCATGATTGATGTGCAGGATTTACTATGGTGGTGCTCGGTAACTTACCTAGATCTTGGCGCATAGTGGACAACTCTTCTGCAATCTGACCCACTTGCTTTGCAAGTGCCTTGTATTCCTTGTTTCGAATTTCGTTGTCCTTCCTAATCTCCTTCATGAAATCTCCTATTGACTTCATAAACTCAGTCAACATATCTTTCACCGATCTATCTTGCCCTGAAGATCCACCCTGTTGATTGCCTTGACTTCTCCAGTTGCCTTTAGAACTCCCTTGATTGTTTCCCGATCCTTTCTGATAACTTCGTTGGTTGTTGTAGTTCCCTTGGTTTGAGTATCCTCTCTGATTTATTTGATTAGGTACCTATGATGGAGGATTCAATTGGTTAGAAGTATTAGTGTAACTAACATTAGAGTGATTTCGCAAACATGGGTGATATGAATTAGAATTCATATAAAATGGCTTCTGCTGTCCATAAACTTGATTTACTTCCTCATATTTCCCTTATTGAGTAGGACAATCAACATCCGTGTGTCCCAAATTGTCACAAGTAGAGCAAATTGTGAAAGAACTAGCTGCCTTTGCTCCATCACTCCTTCTTGCACCTCTACCGGTTGTCAACTATGCAATCTGTCGCTCTAAGCTTGCTATTCTCTTTTCAGCCTCTACATCAACACCCCTAGCTGCACCTGTTCGGCTTCTCCTACTAGTACGAGCCTGTCTCTTTGATGTCACTGATAACCTCTCCATATATTCTCAATCTACATCCTCATGGTTAGTAGAAAATGTACAATTACTGTTGGCAATCAGATCCCTAACATCTTCTGGTAATAAACCGCCATAGAATGACTTAATCAACTCCCACATAGGTATATCATGATGTGGACACTTTCTTAAGAACTCTTTAATCCTAGTGAAAGCTTCATGAAATTGTTCCCCCGAGTGTTGTTGGAAAGTTCTAATGGCCTCTCGAGCCTTAGTAGTACGAGTCATAGTATAATATTCCTCTAAGAATTGTTATTGAAGCTCCTGCCATGTGAAGATACTACCAGCAGACAATGAATGATACCATATTCTCGCTTGATCCTTGAGGGTGAACTGAAACATCATTAACCTCACATCATCCTGACTAAACCCATGTCCCCCAATAGTGTTACAAATCCTCACAAACTCAGCAATGTGTAGATAAGGTTCCTTTGTTGCTTTACCATAGAAGCTCGGAAGGTTGTTCAAATGTTGGGGTCTAACCTCAAAGTTCCTTCCGTTCTGATGTTGTGGTACTACAGGTGATGTATGCTCGGTAGCTACAGGAATAAAGTGGCTCCCAACGCCTTGTATGGGAGGCCTGTAGTTCACCCTAGGAACTCCATCTACATACTGTGTCTGCCCATTCCCTATCACTTGATTTCATGATTGATTCTGAGGAACCACTCTCTGACCTTAATTCTGTCCTCTCATATTGAACCATCTCTGATTTCTTTGCTGATATTGCGGACCGAACTCATCATACTCATCGTCGAACTGATCCTGATTCACATAATACCCATCACCATCAACTCCCCAGTCCCAATCAGCAACTCTACCATTAAAAGTGTCTGCTGCACCCTGCATAATGTCATCTCCATAAACTGAACCTGTTGCTCTAGAACTGTGAGATCTCGGGTTCCGGTTTTGTGGTGGTTGTCGATTTAGGGTTAATGGTCGGTTGGGTTGTTGTTGTTATGGGGCCTCAAAAGCTGGATCATTTTCATAATGTTCTTCCCACTCATCATGCTCTTGACGGCCTTTCTTCTTAACAAACAAAATAGGGGCTCCCCATGGAGATGTAATAGGCCGAATGAAACTCTTCTCTAATGTAACACCCAAACCAATGGCGGAAACATCGAGGTGTCGCCTAGTGACGATTGTTCAATAGCTCATGGTACTAAAGTGTAAATATTGATAAATTGATTTAATAGTTTATTACATTGAAATGAGAAACAAAGATACAATGATTCAAACTAACTATTTAAACTGAAATACAATAAATCCCAAAATCTAAGTATAAATTCCAAAGACTTAAAAGGCGTCTAAAAAATAAACTGAAACATGTACGAAAATAGTATAGGTCAATACAAAAATGTATTGGTGAGCATACCCTGTTTTGAATACATATAGTAGAAAAACGTTTCGCAATTCATGTGTTGTATACTGTTTGCAACTATGTATTTAAGTAGTATCCGGGTCAAAACCAACCCTAATAGAATGAGACTAACACAAGAAAACCATTTTTAGTATAATGTATCACAAGACAATGACCAAGGTCTCTCAACAGAGTCACAAGGGGTATATACCATAGTACCATTCATTGAAATGCCAGACCCTCAAAGGTTAATGATTTTGACAAGTCATGGACACACAAATTAACATAAAGCAAACACACATGAGAATTGCATTTAGTGAAAGAATAACATTTAATCATAGTGTACATGAATAGCCTCAAAAGAGTAAAACATGAAAAAGGGGAAAGATATACTCACAGTTTTGCTAAGTGGTAAAACCAACAAAGTTCGTCTCAAAATGCTTGGGAATTCCGAAGAACTCAACCTATATGTATTATAATACTAATGAGGAAAATGACTTAAAAAGTCTAAGGTATCTAAAGTTCTAAGGCATTAGGGTATGGGGAATTAGGATTTTAGGATAAATCGAATACACATAAATTCGTATCTCAAAATAATATGATTAAAGTTTATAAACATGATTAGGTAATATATTTATTACCAATTTAATATTAAGATAAAAATATGTTTCGAATAATAAAGACAAAGATTAAATTAAATTATAATAGTAAATAATTACAATAATTAATAGTTATTGCACGAATAATTATGAGTTACTGAAATGAGTCAACCAAATAATAATAATGACTTTATAACATAGCAATGTTTATGTTCTATAAGAAAAATATTTATAAACAGGTTTTTTAATTAATATAAATGAAGAAGTGATTTATTATGTCTAATGAGAAATAGTTAAAATAAATTTTCCATAATTTTTCTCAGTTTATTTATATTTAAAATAGATTTAATGAAATTAAATATTGTTTTAATGATTAAAAATGGTAAAAACAACAAAAATAACTATTTTCTGAGAAAATAAAATTTATTTCAGTTTATCATACTTAGAAATAAATTCCGAGAAAATTTGAGATTAAAATAATTTAAATCAAGAAAAATATGAAAATGAGTAATTTTTTACAGAAACTAAAAATGTACTAATTTTCTTTAAGGTGTTAGCATACTACACCTAATTTTTTTTATAATTTTTGGATTGAAAATGAATTTTCTATAATTATTAATAGTTTATATGCATTTATATGATATAATATAGTTTAAATAAAATATAAAAAAATATGAAAAGGAAACTGAGGGGCGCCTGGGTCGAACACGGGTTGCCTTCCTCAACATCCACACAATAAACCACTGCACCAAACCATATGATGTTGATTTGTTTGAAACAAAAATGTATTTAAAATATAAAGAAAGTTCACCTTCTTCCCAAATCATCAAAGCCTTAACCCTAACCCTAGAATTTCTAATTTACCAGGATCAACAACACTTGTTCTTGAAACCATAGGGCTTTTAATCTTGATCATCAAACAAGTAAAATGGCACAAAGAAAAGGACCTTACAGAATCGTGTAGGGATCGAAATCGATTATTGCAGGTTCGAGACTTTGAGTCAAAATTCGAATGGTTGTGATCACGATTTGGGATGATTTGTTGTGGGTTTATGATGTATGAAGGTTGGGTAATGTTTTTCAAGATTCAATTCATAGTTTTGTTCGGAGATTTCGATCGTTTAATTTCAGTTTCAAGAAGTCGATAGTTACAACTTTAAAACCCGCATTAAACTCATTTAAATCGTGATAATATCGTGTTATGGCCATTGTAACTGTTCGAAAATAATGGAGAATGATCAAAGAACACATTAAATTTAATTAAATATGTCAGAATGGCTTGGTTGTGTTTGGCCGGACATGGTCGCCGGCTGCGAGAGGTTTGCCAGAAAACAGTGTAAGAGGAGGAGGGATTTTTTTTTAAAATGTTTGGATTCTTGGCAGAATTGGTCCCTCACTTTGAACTAGGTTAGAAATATTATTGTGTTGATTAGTTTTCCCTTCAAGTTAACCAACTTAACTTAAAATGCTTTTAAAACTTTATAAAACTTGAAATTTTTATAAAATCCATTCCGAATAACGTTTCAACACACACATTTGATTAAGACGTAGACACGGTCCATAATAAATGCAAAAGATAAATTTCGAGTTCGTTTTTTTATTAAATTTGAAAACAACAAAACTTACAGGGACTAACATAGGAACATTTGAATACCCGAAGGACTATAATTGACAACTTGCTAAAGGAAGAGGGTGACGGATGTCACATCTAACAACTCATGTAACTGATTGGATAACTCCTGCATCTCGGGAGGTGCAAGACGATATGGGGCTCAAGCGATAGGGGCTGCACCAGGTGCAAGATCAATACGAAACTCAACCTGACGCTGAGGTGTTAGACCATGTATATCATCAGGAAATACATCAGAAAAGTCACGCATGACGGAATGTCTTCAATCTTCTTCTCTTCAGTCGATGAAACAGAAACAAGTGCCAGAATAGCAGTATAACCCTTCCGAAGTGAGTTGTAGGCCTTCATGCAAGAAATGATACTCAACGGAACACCACTCTTCTCACCAAAAACCGATAAAATCTCACCATCAGGAAGAGGAAGTCGAACGATCTTGTCAAAACTGACAATCTCGGCACGATACAAAGATAACCAATCCATACCCACAACAACATCAAAACTACCCAAATCAACTGGCATGAGATCATTGGGGAAGGACAAACCCGACAATTCAAGGCGACACTCCCTAAGAACATGTGTAGCCTTAATTCGTTTTCCGTTAGCCAATTCTATGAAGTACTTAGCCTCTAAAGGTGTAGGTAATATATCTAGCAACCGACTAAATGCACCAGATATGAAACTCTTAGAGGCACCAGTATCAAATAAAACCGTAGCATATCGATCATTAAAAAGAAACTACAGGTAACAGTGTCTGGATCCCTGTCGGGCTTCCCCCAAACCGATGACGAAGGCGCGTGCATTCCTTCCACCACCCCCGTTGTTCCCATTACCAGCCCCGTTCTTCCCAGTCTCGTCTTGCTTCATCTTGGGACAATCTCGCTTGAAATGCCCAAACTCCCTATGGTTAAAACAACCCTGCTTTCCTGGATTCCCCTGAGGAGCGGTAGCAGGAACATTCTCAGAATATTTGGCTGAAGATTGGCCATGCAATCCTTAGCCTGATGGCCCGCCCGATGGCACTGATAACAACGGTTCCTATCACAAACATTCCTAGAATGATGAAATCCACACCGATTGCACTTTGGCAGCTTCCCAACATACCCCACCTGCCTCTGTTCAGACGACGATCCCAGTGCATCACTCTTCCTCACCTGCTGCTGGGGCTGAGACGACCCAGAACTCTTCCCCACACTCTCCCACTTCCTCTTGTTATTCCTAGGGGCTTTCACAGTAGCTCCCCTAGGAGGCAAAACACCCTCAGCAACTTTCATGTTAGTCAGCATGTAGCCAACCGAACGGTACCCAACAACGTAGACGAATCACCAGCAGCTACTAACCCGGCAATCTCCGACACCAACCCAACAATATAGTGCTCTATCCTCCGATACTCTGGCGTAGCCAATCCAGGGCACATCACTGCCAACTCATTATGCTTGGTAGTGTACTCTTCAATCTCCGAACCCACTATCTTGTGATTCCAGCACTCATGCTCTAACCTCTTCACTTCATCCCTAGGGTAGTACTCCGTATGCAACTTCTGAACAAACTCCGTCCATAGCATGGCATCGGCTTCCCTCCAAGCCAAAAGTCTGTGTAGTGGAGTTCCACCAAGTCAAAACAGGGCCTTTAAAAGTTCCCGTAGCAAACTCATGTGATCAGTATCAGGACAATTACACATGGCAAAAACCGACTCGATCTTCTCAAGCCACCTAAGCAGTCCCACTGCTCCTTTAGTCCCACTGAAATTGTGAGGCTTGCAGTCCATGAACATCTTAAAAGTACACACCGGCTGCACCAGATGTGGCTGATTAACAGCATTACCTAAACCAACAACACCCAATTTAACAACAAAATCACAACACCCAAGATATGGATAAGAGTGGTAGCAATCAAATTACCATCGAGAGCCTGTTGAGTGGCCTGAAAAGCAGTCAGTGCAACATTCACTTGATGCTGAAACAAGTTGTCAACTCATCCTGGTCATATTCACGTTGCCACGACCGCCGCCACGACCACCAGTACGACCACCTCTAGCACTAGACACTAGACATCTTCTGCCAACACAAGAACAGAAAACTCAGATTCATCACTAGTACAAACCATTAGTATTCATAAGAATTTAGATCTAGGTCCAATCCAGGATTTTCATGCATCTCAGCTTATGATTTCGTGTGCACCCGAAATCATAAACTGTTCTACATGGTCCTCCAAATGCACTCCTAGTTTGAAGCTCAAGTAATCGGATACTAACACCTAAAGGTGTACTACTACAAGTACAAGTCCAAGATAGTTTGTGTAGGCGAGTGTATCCATTAGAGTATATAAGGGAGATCTCCGAATCCTGGACAGATCTCAAGGGTATGCCGAAGCTACTACTCCAATGTACACCACTGCCATGTCAACTAGTCAGCCTCTTCGTCCTCAAAACTCGAAGACGTGGATAAGATAGGAATAGAAGATAGAAACGGATAAGAGACAAAATGGATGATGTAACACATAGATGATGATGATACCGACACCCCTGCAAATCAGTAAATGTACCATGTAACACGACTCATATGTATGTGACCGTCTAGTGTGTGTGACTCGGTTATAGACCAGACTCTACATGCAGTCCTAGTTCACTATAACCATTGGCTCTGATACCAATATGTCACACCCTCAAAATTCCACTTGAAGGGTTTTACCGCGAGGCACGTGACACACCAGGATCTAAGTCAACGCTCACAATAAACGACAACTATATGTAAAAGATACGTAAACCAAAACCACAAGTTTCATATACTAAACTAGCAAAGGAAGCTTAAATCTTGTTTACAAACCGACATAAAGTAAATAAAGTCTGAAAATGTTTGAAAACATG
This sequence comes from Ambrosia x helenae, assembly GCA_030844895.1. Taxonomy (NCBI): domain Eukaryota; kingdom Viridiplantae; phylum Streptophyta; class Magnoliopsida; order Asterales; family Asteraceae; genus Ambrosia; species Ambrosia x helenae. Next base: position 13,669,645 of record CM061229.1, on the reverse strand, counting down.
AAACTAAAACCCTAGACGCCGTGTGAGACTCCGTGCGCCTAATCCATATGTGGCTACCTTAGCGACCTAAGAAAACATGCCAAAAATGTCAACATATAATGTTGGTGAGTTCACATGTTTTTATAAAACGTTTTCACAAGTTCCAAAGATCATCCCCGTTACTACTATGTTATAAAAACGTTAGCTAGACGTCAAGTACGAATACTACTACGGTTGGGAACCCACTACTGAACATGTACCATCGTGTAAACCACCCAGACTGTTGGGCTACCGAATCCATGGTAGGCCCGAAGCTAGAGACAATATGCACCCGCCCGGCTCCCAACCGTCGAGTGGGGTTTGTGTGGCCCAATAGATCTATCCACATTTCCCTCGTTATGCTAACCCGCACATTTATGGTTTCCCCGTGGGACTTAAAATGAAACACCGTATAGCAAACAAAGATAACCATAGTACGTAGCATGTTTCTCCCCCGAAAGTAAAATCAGTAAAAGTGGGCCTGTGACACTCACCTTAGATTTCGTTCGGTAACAATAGAATAACCGACACAACTGATAGTCCCAAACTATTGGCGACCTAGCATAAAGTTTGTATAAGTGTTTTGACTAATAACCCGTAGGTTAACTAGTCCCCGATTGTCCAGATCGTGACTTTGTTTGTTTAAAATGTGTTTGAACGTTTACCCGACACACTGGACAGACCCAACATCCGTTGGTGACCCATTACACTAGTTAATCAAGTACATATGGTTTACACACAAGAATCACACATAAAACACTTAGTTTGCATAAAAAATCACATTTATGCAGTCGTGGGGTCGAATCAGAAAACTCCCCAGTTGGTTCGAACTTTACAGGGGTCGAATGGGGGTTCCTTGTAGCTGATTCGACCTTTATTCAGTTGGTTCGACCCCTCGAAAGGGGGAACCAAAATCTCGTTCGGCCCCAATTGCTGCAGAAACTCATAAAACGCATAAAATCTTACCAAAACAGTCCGAAAACATCACGAAACATCATAAATCACAGCAGTTGATATCATCTAATCTATCCCCATAAAACCCTACCATTTATGCCCCGAAATCCGTCCATTCCAAGAAGAAATCCCAACTTACCCAAAATTGCAAATTGTGGAAATGTCACATCAATGCATGTAATCTTTACCCAAAATGGAAACTTTTCAATTTTAACCTTATGAATAGATTATTATGCATGATTTAACATGTATAACAAACCCCTAATCATTTCATCACTAACATAAACAAGATCAAACCCTAGATCTATCATAAAACCCCCAAAATGGGTGAAACTTCATCAATCATCAATTACACCTTATAGTAATTGTAACGACCCGAAATTTAACGAGTCATTACGGATTGGTAATTACGACACACTTTATTAATTACCAATTTAATTAATTCTATTAACATTATTTCTTTTTACTTAATAAAACACCTTCTTTATTTAATCACAATGGGCCGAGCCCATACAAAACATACTAATTGGGCCGAGCCCATTTATCATTGTTTCTAACCGGCCAAGCCCGTTACATCCTTATGCCACATACGGTTTTAAAACAGCTAGGGCCGAAGCCCATTAAGATTAAAAATACATAGTTTTACATGTTTATTTCATGCCACACTAGGCCGAGGCCCGTTTATTAGTAGGCCGGCCCCAAAGGTCGGTTTTATTTCCACTCTTTTTAACTTGACTTTCATATTATCGAGCTCGGGTTCCCCATTATCTAATCAACCTGAAATGCACGTTAAAAATACGTTAGCCACAAAGCTAGTGAGTGATGCCAGATTCGTTAGACTCGTTTTATAACATAATAACAACAATTCTCGTATGGTTCGGTCATTCTAAGGTGGAATATATTTATCGATGGAGCACTTTACAAATGCTTTATTGTGGTTCCAAACCTCTAATTGGTTTTAGAAAAATATATCCGGTAATACCGAATGGATCCACTCTACGTGATTTCTATACGACCGATTCTATTAACTCTTTCATGATCATGAACCATATATCATTTAAACACACGTAAAAACTAACATGCATTCACCCCGAAATCATTAAAACATATGGGGTACATGCACTCACGTTGGTTATTTCCGAGTCTATACTTTCACTAGATGCGAGATTTCTATGTTCCACGAGTTCCTGTTACAACATTAAACCAAGTTATCGTACACAATTATATCAATAATTATACGTATAGCTGGCCATTACAGCTTAGGCATAAAGATCTAACTAAAAGCTGGCCATTACAGCTTGGCACACGAACTTAAGGACTCTAGACTCGTTACTTACCCGGATGCTCGTTTGCACTAATAATCTTCGCTAGTTCTTAAAGCCGGTTAGTTTTAAGGTGGAAAGGTTGGATATTCTTTGGTGTACTTGGTTTATTTAGCTAGGATAAGTAATCTAGGATAGTTGAGGTGATGGTTTAAAGGTCATAGGATATGGGCCGATTAGTATTAAGGTTGTGAAGAGTGGTTTTCATGTTGAGAGAGAGTGGTATTGTGAGTGTAAAATGGTTGTAAGAAAAGCCTCATCTTGGCCGATGGTTTTGGTTATATAGACTAAGTTCATGCATGGCTAATCTACTCCTAGGTGATGAGGTGTTGCACTACCATCACATGGAGTGTTGGAGTGTCCATCTTCATAAGATTTGATAGAATATTCTTAAGAAGTGGCGGTTGTCTCTTGTGAAGGAGGGCCGCATAATTAGCTTGGGTTATTGGCTTAGGCTTAGCATTTGGGCTTACATAAAGCATGGGGTCCATATAATAATTATAGATTAATCTTCACAAGGTATTGTCCATACTTATTGATTAGGGAAGCCCATTATAAGCACAATGATCTAGCCCAGTTTTTAAAGTATTCGGCCCACTCATATCCATATCGGTTCTATATAAAAGCCCACTACTATGTATTGGGCCCTAAAACCTCCTAATCCACATAAAATGATTATCGGCCCATATGATACTATCGATTAGGCCCACATCTTTCAATCGGGCTCTAAAAATATTTGGCCCACTTAAAATAGGTTATTGGGCCGAGCTGGTTATCCGGGTACGTTATTGGGCCCATAGGTGGCCCAATCACAATATTAATTAATTGTTATTAATTAATCTAATTTTCGTTAATTATGACGTCATAAATTTCCGGATGTTACAGTAATCGTATATCATCATCTAAAACAGTCCTAGATCATTTACATATAATCTATTCAGCATTCAAACATCATATAACACCTCATTTAACTTCATTAACACAAATGATTTTTGTATTGAAAACTCATTATTAATGAAAAGGTTTTGTTTAGAAAGATGTTAGAAAGGTTTTATCCATGAAAAACTTGTTCAAATCAGATCTGGACACTTAGGGTTTGATAAAAACGAATGAAAATTGATTAAAAAGGGTTTAGATGATGAACACACCTTGATTCTTCGCTTGTTTATGTAATAGAACGTGTTTTTGGTTAGGATCTGAAAAACGAGATCAAAAACTCCCCCTTACAGTTTGGGGTTGAGAGAGAGAGAGAGAGAGAGAGAGAGAGAGAGAGAGAGAGCACTTGGAGGCGAGTTAGGGTTGTGAAATGATGAGAAACTTGCAAAGTATGGTATTTATAGTCAGCACTGCTTCGCACCCTTCTAGGGTCGAATAAAGGTCCAATCGACCTTGTCATAGGTCGAATCAATTTTACTTGGGTCGAACCAGAATTCAGTAAACCCAATTTCTATGATTTTTCCGTTTAAACGCGTTCTAACACATGTTAACACATCCTAACACATGAACATGCATTCCTAACATATGTTAATTATATTAAACCACATATAGTCACGTATTTAAACATTGCATATCATATAGAATAATTCATACTCGTTACTTGATCCAACTATGTAATTTCACCAACACCGGGACTCGAGACTCGTGTGTGTATGTTACTCCCCAATGATCCCCCGAATCATTGAACCCTGGACAATCCGTAAGTGTAAATTAACTCCCGATGATTCCCCAAATCATCGACCCGACTCAACTGACCCAGTTAGTGTAACGTATGCATGACTCGTTAAGGTAGACTTACTAGTTGATAAAAGTTACTAACCTGAGTTTGCCGGGTGTCACATACAACCACTCTATATAATATAAATAACAAACTTACATTAAAAAGTACAAGTAAAGCTCTCAACAATTGTTTTGTACTAGTCGGTTACCCACACGTTTCAGCGGGATCCACAAATGGGTTGCAATACGACATTATGTTACTTAGGTTTTTTGCCGCAAGTTACGCAAAAAGAATAGAAATGTGCATACTATGTTTTCACAAATATTCGTAGAAAGAGAACTTGGAATTTCTCTTACCAAAACATATCAATAAAAGACTACACCAACCTTAAATTTCTAAACAAACAGACAATCCTTTAACCAATACCTAATGAACAACACGTATATCATATCATCAATCTATCATAAAACGCCTAAAAATTAATCAACTAATAAAAGCTATAGAGCCTAATTTCACGTAATTATCATGATTAAAATTGAAAACAAAAATGATTACGTTGAATGATATAAAAAATGTGCTCTGGTTAGCTTGACTTTAACTCTAGGAAGACTTCAGTCACTATGTTTTAAAGTTTTAAAACTCATACAAGTTTAGTTGAGATAAGATTATTCATTGTGGTATCATAAATTATTATGTTTCATCGCCATTATATGAAATTTATTAAAAAATATTGTTATCCCGTGTGTTTATTTAGTTTGGGTGAGTTCCATTTTCATATAAAAGTTGATTATATTCTATGGGCATTTAGGGAAGAAAAATGGTAAAATTTAGAAAATTGAAAATAAACTTTTGATATGTCATCTTAACTTTGGACTATTTAGACATATTTGCCCATGACTCATCTTTTATAATGTAGTATAGATATAGATATCCTGATCATGTGGCCTAATGGTAAAAGGGCCGGTTCTCTCTTTGGGGGAGCCGGGTTCGATTCCCACGGGACGCATGTGATGGATACCCTCACCCTTGTGGTGGGGTAGGTGGTTGGGAAGTGATGGAGTGACCCTTGACCCTTGTGGTTATGGGTTCGACTCCTGATCCCTCCAGGTTTTACCGGTTCACTACCGTCGTGCCTTCGGGGGGTTTGTGGGCCGGGTTTTCCCTGGAACAGGAGACGGGTGGGCCGAAGGGCTCTGTCCGTACGGACTAGAGGCCGTCTGGGGCCCCTTTCGACCATTGGGGCCGCGTACAGAGTACCCGGCAATACTTTAGTTGATCGTTCAAAAAAAAAGTATAGATATAGATAATATAGATAAAAATAGAATGAGACATTTCAATAATTTAAAGGGGCTAAGTGTAATTAATAGAAGATGAGGGACTAATGAGTTATTAAAAATAGAAACTAGAAAAGGAAATTGCGTACTGGTCAGGATCGCTATTGTCAAAAGGCAATTGACGCTGGGATATATTGCTTTATTCTGTTGGGTACCAAAGTCAAAGTCTATGGAAAGTGTGTGTTATCTTTTTAGGACACATATATTCCTCTTAAAAAACCCTTATAAAGTGTTGTATATGTTATGGAGTGAAAGTATAACTACTCTATTGTGTTATTTTAGCGCCATGTTAGAACGAGGGTCTATTGTCTCATTTGATAACACATAAATAATGGAATAAAGCCTCTCAGACCATACGTAATGGATAGGTGAAAATGGCATTAAAGGGCGGAATTTGACGTCCATTTCACACAAGAACACCCCCTCCCCTAGTGAATTGGGGGTTAAAGGGGCAAAAGTACAAATTCTGAATATTTTAATATATTAAAATTTAATTAATAATAAAGAAAATAATAAAAAACTCTTGAAAAGTGATGTGGAAGAAGATGGTTGGAGAGTGGGGTGCCCCTTATCTCGTGAAATTTTTCGCTTGGCTCCTGTTAGCACCCTTTTGGCTTGAAGGGGGCGGTGTTCCTAAGTGAATTGGGCGCCAAATTTACCATTTAACGCCCTATTTACTGACCATTACATATGGTTTCAATAATTACTCATTTATTTTTTTCTTTCCCGTTTTTGTATTTAAATTCAACAAAATAAAATAAAATAAAATAAAATAACATTTAAACAAATAAAAAACTAAACATAGACAAATAAAAATGTAATTTAAATAAAAATACCTAACACTAATATTAATTAAAAACCATAGTAAATATAAAAGATACGATTATAAAAGTTAGTGTTGTGCAAGACGGTTTCTTATAATTCTTCAAACCGCAACACTAACGGAGTTAGACCTTCATTAGTTTGGATTCATTATATTTCAATATGTCGAAAGTTGGGACCCCTATTGGTAATTTTCGTAGTTGGGGCTGTTATTGGCCAATAGTCAATAGTTAGGATTATTTATTTCCATTATTCCTTTCAAATTCAACCACTTAATTCAAATTCACCTATTTATAACCCATTTCCCCTGTTTTCTCTACCACTGCTCAAACCATTTTCTCCACCGTCTTCCCCACCCCGAAATCTATTAATTAACCATGACCCGTTGGATCGAGGAGGAAGAGATCACACTAGTTACAACGTGGAAGGAAATCAACAACAATCCTCCACGTGACCAATGGCCGATTTGGCCACACATCCGTAGGAAATTCAATGATTTATAAGTTGGTGGTTCAAACCGAACCACCGACTCACTCAATTGCAAATGAACTGATCTTCAAAACAAGTGCCAACGATTTGAGGGTCTCCACCAAACAACACTGTAACAAGTACCCGTCAGTACCATCAAACACGAGGCTGTTGCACTAAAAAAAATTGAATCCAAATTTCGCAACGGTGGTGAATTTCCTCACATATCGGCGTGACAAATGATCAAGCCGGCAATAGATAAGGTTTATTAGTTATGTTAAATAGGTTAGGTTAATTTTTATATATTCTTTTATTTACAGTTTATGTTATGTTTATCATATAATATATTATGTTTATTTAATTACTTTAATTATTAATTTAAAACAAAATAATAATAATAATAATAATAATAATAATAATAATAATAATAATAAAAACGAGGTGACGATGAGGCCAGCCAGTCATCATCCTCGCCACCACCATCCCGTGCTTTTTTTTTGTCTAGGAGGGAAATTCAACCTTAGGTGAAATGGATGTTACATCTCGGTCCATGCCCCTCTTAAAGGCATGACCACATCGTGTAGTCTAATAATTTAAGTTACTCTTACACCTATCACCTCTAATTTTAATGATTGTCACATGTCAAATTCCTATTAACTTTTTATCTACTTAAGAATTTAACCATTTGTACTTGGACCTTTATCTATATATCTATAGGTCAAGTATAAATGAAAACTCTTTTGAGTTGAGAAAACCTTTGAAAACCCATGTAAAAAACATTCTTTTTTTTTTTGAAAAAAAAATAACCAATGTAAATACAAGTTTTTAAGCATTTTGGGCCAAAAAACAAAAAAAAAAAAGCGCCGACAATATTAAAAAAAACTTAGTTGCTAAAAACATATGATTACAACAGCTAAATAGCTGAAAACATATGTTTTCAATGCAGCTTTGTTTATTTTTTTTTAAAAAAAATCCATCGGCGCTTTTTCTCCAAAATGCTTAAAAACATGTATTTTACATTGGTTATTTTTTTTCAAAGAAAAATATTGTTTTTTTACATGGGTTTTCAAAAGTTTTCTCAACTCAAGAGGGTTTTCATTTTATCTCTCCCCTATATATATATATATGTTCCTGTACAAAGGACATATTTCATGAGAAGTGTGAAAAGGAATAAGAATTGACATGTTGACATCATGTTTTGGATTTAGGAATGATGTTTTAGGTTGTTTTAACTTGAAAAACACCAAACACAAAAATCTAAAACACAATGCAATGTAATATAGTCATTAAATTTAAAAAACAACTAAAACACACTACTTAACACTTAAAACACACTGCTTAACGTTCCTAGCATGGTGTTTTTAGTTTTAAGCTTAAAATACATTGTTTTCGGTTTTTAATTGTTATGTTTGGTGTTTTTCTAGGCAAACCAATCTAAAACATCATGACTAAGTTCAAAAAATGACGCCTACATATCAATTTTTAATCCTTCTCACACTTCTCACGAAATATGGTATGGTTCGTAATTTATTTTATTTTTGCTGAATGTACGTTTTCTAGCAAGGATCATTTTTTTACATTTATACATATGTGTATATTATCAAACATGTATGTATGATATTTATTTTTTTGAATTCAAACACGTATTGAAATTAGAAAAACATGTTCTTACCCATAATTTTCCTTTCTATACATGTATGTACAATCATTTCAACACATTTGCATATATATATATATATATATATATAGGGTTAGGATCAAATACACAGTGAAAGAAAAATAGGAAGTCGTAGGAAGGGTATCAAACGAACCCCAATTGAATTCATTCAAGCGGCATTGGAACCGTCTCATCGAACCAAACGATCTTAGTTTTTAGGTTTTCGCTTTTTTGGATTTTTGCTTGTAATTCTTAGAATTTACGTTCTATCGTTGTGTCTTTTATGTAGCATTGTGTCTTTTTCTTATTTTCATTATTGTGTCATTTTTATGATTCATTGTGTCTTTTTTCTTTAACACTGTGTTATACTTTTTGCGATTGTGTTATATTTAGTGACTCATTGTGTCATATTTCATGATCTATTGTGTTTTTTGTATCCTTCGCACCCTTCTCATTTTTGTTACACTATGTAAAATAACTTGACCCATCATATATATATATATATATATATATATATATATATAGGGTTAGGATCCGTTGAGAACTCGATGAGTCGTTAGAACATGACGTAAAATGCGAATATTTTTTGCACACTGGTGTAAAAACAAGTAAACCCCGCTGTAAATTAAAAAAATACATTAATTTACGCCAAATTATACCGGTGTAAGGATTTTTACCCCCACGTAAATATATTAATATTTTATTCATTATTTTATTGTTGTTTAATTCTGGACCACATATTCATTTTTGATTAAAATAAGTGTGTGGTCATAAAGTGAGTTCCTGAGTTCTCACAACTCAAAGGAGTTCTCAAATGATCCGGATCCATATATATATATATATATATGTGTGTGTGTGTGTATGTGTACATTATAAAACAATGTATCTAGATATATGTACACTATTAATTTCCAGAGTTTTAGACACGTACATACATATATCTATAATTGCAAAAAAAAAAAAAAGAGAGAGAGAACTAATCCTTACAGGAAAAGATGCGATTGAGCAAAAACATTTTTTTGCCTTAGAGAAATGTATGATTCAGAATAGTTATCTCGGTTCTCAATTAGGACTTGTGCTCTCAAATGATCCAAATCACACACACACACACACATATATATATATATATATATATATAGTGGGTCAAGTTATCCTACACAGTGTCACAAAAATGAGAAGGGTGAGAAGGATACAAAAAGAAAGACAATAGACGAAATATGATACAATGAGCCACAGATTACAACACAATGCTGAAAACTATAACACAATACTCAAGAAAAAAGACACAATGAATTGAAAAAATGTCACAATAATGAAAATAAGAAAAAGACACAATGCTATATATAAAAAAAGAATGATATAACGTAAATTCTAAAAACTACAAGCTAAAAATCTAAAAAGGCGTAAAGTTAAAAACTAAGATCGTAGGGCTCGATGAGACGGTTCCAATGCCACTTGAATGATTTCAATCGAAGTCCACTTGATACCCTTCCTACGACTTCCTATTTTTCTTTCACTGTGTATTTGATCTTAACCCTATATTGAGTAGCTTGAAATATGTGAAATTAGGGGTCTGTTTGGTGTGGGGTAATGGAATGGACAAAGGAATGAAATGGATGATTAACATTCCATGGTCTTGTTTGGTTACCATGTAAGAATGGAATGAATCATTACTTTGTATTGTTTGTTAGATAGGAAAGACGAAAGAATAAAATCGGCGGTGGTGAGAGGTGGTGGCGACGGAGGTGGTTGTGGTGGTCAGTGGGTCGTGACGGTTGATGTTAGCGGTAGCGGCAGCGACGATGGTAATAGTGGTGGTCAGTGGTAGCAACGACGATTGGTGTTGGTGTTGGTGGTGGTCGGTGAGTGGGGACGATTGGTGGTGATAGTAGCGGTGACGTTGGTGCTGGTCGGTGGGTGGCGACAGGGAGTGACGAAGACAGTGAGTGGTGGCGACGGCAGTTGGCGGTGGCAGTGGTGGTGGTCGGTGGGTGTCGGTGGTCGGTGGGTGGCGGTGGTCGGTGACAGAGAGTCTTGGTGGTGGCGGTCGGTGCTTGGTGGCAGTGGATGTTGCAGTTGGTGGTGGGTAGCGGTTGTTGGCGGTAGTGAGGTGGTCAGTGATGATGAGTGGCGGTGGTGATGGTCGGTGACGATGAGTGGCGGTGGTGGTCGGTGGGTGGCGACGGTCGGTGGTTGGTGTTGGGTGGCGATGGTTGGTGGTGGTGTCTAGTGGTGGTTGCGATGGGTGGTGGTGGTAGAGTTGGGTGGTGGTCGATAGTTATGAAGGGTGACAAAGAGAATGGTATATATGGAAAAAAAAAGGGGATGGATGGAATGAATTTTGAGGTTTTAGAGGGAATTGAATGGTGGAGGTAATGAATGATTTTATTACCTTAGCCAACTAAACTTTTTTTTTTTTCATTCCAACGTAATGCTCTATTCCGTTTTACTGCTCATTTATTCATGTCAAACGTTATTTAAATATGTAAATGATGAATATATACCAAATACCATTGTTTCAACTTTAATAACTCTTAGAATCTTTTAATGCGTCAATCAAAATTTAAACTTAAAATATTTTAATTGCTCAAAACAAACTCTAGTGGATTTATTAATTAATATACAAATGAAATATATTATGATATGTCAGCGTCCTGTTTTAGATAAATATTTGTTAGAAGCAGATAAAAAGTGACGAGAAGATAGCAAGTTATTTCCTCTAAAGCATATAGATAAATGTCCATAAAATTCTTTGGCCACCTTTATGTCGCTTTTAGAATATAATTACCTTTTTCATGGGCATACCTTGTTTTACAAGTTAAAATTCTTAAAGAGAGTTTTTATTTATAGGGTTTATATATTTTGTTGAAAAATACGTAATTATATTAGGTTCATTAGTTCATTCATATACCCATCTTCAATAAAGAAAGTTTTTATCTATAGGGTTTGTTTAAAATCAGTAAAAATAACTTCTTTTGGTAATGTTGCAAGAGTTGGTATCACAACAATGCACACGTCGACGTCGAAAGCTCCTTTGAAACTAAGGATGATGATGTCGTCTAGCTAATGATATTGAATTATTAGCGATATTGAGTTGTCGATAAACAAGTAGTTACTACAAATATCTTGGCGTATTAAATTTGGAAAGTTTTAGGGGTTGCTTGGTAAGCCTCTTAATGAGGTTCTGAACCATTTAGCGCTGAATGATTCAACATTCAGCTCGTTTGTTTCAGTTTCTGAATGTAATGGTTAAGGTTGAACCATTAAGATTTGGGATGTTGCTGAACCATTAAGCACTGAACTAGACTGAACCTTAATGAGACTCTCTTACCAATGTGAGACAAGAAAATTAACCATTAAGAGGTCCAACTTAATTATTCAACACTTAACCATTCAGACCTCTTAACCATTCAGACATCTTAATAATTCAGCACTTAAACAACCAAACAACACCTTAGTTTCCCATTTAACAATTAGGCTACATCTTCTGCTATCTCAGCGTCGCCTAGGCGCCATGTGAAAAGGCGTTACAATAAAGACCCCTTATTTATTACCCAATCATTTCTTTATTTTTTTTATTTAAATTTAACAAAAAATACATAAAACAAATAAAAATACATAACATTTAAAAAAATAAAACATAACAATAAAATATTAAAAACCACAAATAAATATTAAAGACCCTACTATTGTTCTAAGTGGGATCTCATGACTCTCCTAACCGCAACATTCGGATAGTTATCGTTGTCATAATACGGTACTCGTTACGGGCCTCCTTAATCGCGTCATCCACATTTAACCTGCATTGCGGTTCAACGCACTTCTAAAAAACCCATGAAATTTGTGACCTTTGTCCAAAGAGCGATAAATTTTCCTGTTATGGCATCTATGGTACAACGATTGCTACCCATTTGTTAACGGAATCTAGTCACAACCGTGTTCCAAAACTGTGCCGAATCGTCATGTCCAGTTTCCTCAAATGTGGTAATATAACTGTTGGCCAAGGCGATTTCTTCCTCCACGGTCCAACGTCAGTCTGGGTTTGGGTTTTATGGGGGCGGGATTAAGTTTGGATTTGGGTTTTGTTTGCCATTTTAAGATTAAATAAAAAGAAAGAAAGTAATATGAATGTATGTGAAGTGGTTTTGGATAAAAAATGGAGTGGGTAATGAATGATATATTTAGAGGGTATTTAAAAAAGACCGTTTGAAATGGTAAAAATAATTAAATATAATAAATTCCACCAATTTAGGCCGTTGGCCTTCGTTATTGTAGCATTGGGCAAACAATAGCACCCTCAATGGTGCCTTAGGAACCAGGTGGGGGGCGTTATTGATGGCAAATAAGGGGGGGGGGGTGTTCTTGAACTGGGCTTGTTATTTTCATTCAAGTCACTAACTCCATTTATTTTTAACATTAAGTTAATGATATTTTTGTCATTTAACCTATTTGTTTGTTTATTACTTTTAACCCCTTTTATACCCATCTTCGTATTTGTTTAAAGTTTGCAACTTCTTTAGTCATGGTGCTACTAGACACAACCTCTGGCCATTTTCGATAGTTTTCTTCGGCCATCGTCTTCAACACAACACCATTTCTTGAAACTCCAACCAAATCCAAGTGTGTGTGTGTGTGCGGGGGTGGGGTATTGATGACAAGCAGCTGAGGAGGGGCGCGATTCTTGATCCTTTTCGTTAATTTCATCAAAAGATTTTTTTTACTCATCTAGACCCTTGAAGTCAAACTTGTCATTTCATTCAAGCTGCTAACTCCATTCATTTTCAACGTTATGTCAATGGTATTTTTGTCCTTTAACCTATTTGTTTGTTTATTACTTTTAACCCCTTTTAAACATATCTTCATATTTGTTTAAAGTTTGCAACTTAATTAGTCAGGTGCCACTAGACACAACTATTGGCCATTTTCGATAATTTTCTTCGGCCATCTTCTTCAACAAAACACTAGCACCACAACACCATTTCTTGAAACCCTAATCAACGGTGAAAAAGAAAGCAAACACCATTGCAGCCCGTACACTGCCTCTTCCCGACTGAGACAACGACGGTAAATCCCTAGTCGTCGTACAGTGGCAATGATGTGTTTGGAATCAGAGACATGGTTCAATTCTGACAATATCGTTTTTCAATCAAACATGCCCATCTATTCTCTAGTGATCTCGTTTATTGACTATATCGTTTTTAAATTAAATGTTTTATGAGACCGGTTCCCTTAAACTAGTGCAACGAGTGCCATTGGTGACTGGTTTTCGGTCTCGTTTATTGATGATATCGTTTTTAGATTAAATGTTTTAGATTAATGCCCGACAACATACACTGTCACACCCTCAAATTCCACGTGCGGGGTTTTACTGCGAGCCGCCTAACACACCAGGATCCAAGTCAACAGTCACAATAAACTACATAATGAAAAGCTTTGATTTAAAATTTTATAATACAACAGAAGCATCCAAGTAACTTGACATTACATAACTAACACCGGTGTACAATTGTTTTAAAAAGGTAACCAAAATGACTTTAATGTAAACGTAATGCAGTGCGACCCACAGTGCGTCCTACTCCTGCTGCTACCTTAGCAACCTGATAAAACATGCTAAAATTGGTCAACATATAATGCTGGTGAGTCCATAGGTTTAGTATTCAAAAGTATTTAGAAAACCGGATTCGCATTTGATACTCATTATATTAAAGTGTCCCAAAAACATTGTTGGTAATTCATATTACTGTTTGGATCGCTGTTCGCCTCACCGTTCGACTCACTGTACGCAATATTGTTCGTTTTACTGTTTACACCCTGTTTGTCTCAGATAGGTTGCTCAATACGCAAGTAATATAATAGTACAATGCAATCCTCGTAGTTTAGTAAATTGTAGCATGTTTATCCCCTAATGGAAAATACAGTAAAAAGGGGTCATGGAACTCACCTTAGGTTGCGTTTTCTGAATGTAATATACCCGACGTGTATGAAGGGGTTAAAATTATACACGAAGGGGTTTCATTTGACACGAATGAGTTACAAATTATACACGATGGAGTCACAATTCTACAAGAAGGGCTCAAAAGGGCGAAGAGGACAACATAGGTGCGAAGAGGTCACCCTTCACACGAATGGGTGAGCCCTTCGTGTGTGGCATGGGCGAAGGGGTTGAATCCTTCACCTGTGCTGCTACCGTTTCCCCCTTTTCCCCTTGAAATCTCTCGGATTGGTCCAGAAAATTTCTGACACATGCCCCATCAAAACCAAACCAAATCAATACCTTATTTGAAATAATTAGGTTTTTAAAAAGTGTTTGATCTATTATTAATTGTGCGGAAATATAATAATAGAAGTAAATAAAGACCGTTTATTTATAACACGAGTTCACCAATGTTTGGTTTCGCCAAAGGTAACACATAGACCAAGTAGCTAAGTCGCTCAACCAAATTTTAGCTTATTACCGAGGCCAAGTATATAGACCGTAACGACCCTAAGTGAAGTTTTGATAGTTGAGGATTAACCATAAAATGAGAATGTTTTCATTCACAAATGGACTAGTCTATATACGTGGAGTTAACGGTTAGTTTACAAGTGCGCGGGTTTTTAAATGCCACGGGTAAACTCATAAGTCCCCCCACTTCCTATCAAAACACCCACAAGACCAAATACTAAGTTGATTAATTAGTTAATTCATCAAACAAAGAAAGAGTAGAAGAAATTGTTAAGAACACAAAACACCACTTTAAATAGAAATAAACTATTTATTCCATACCAAGTTCAATCATCACCCTAGCAACACTAAGAGAAATCTAGCCTAGCATAGGTGATACAACATGCTCACAAGGTTTGATTTGAGTGGAAATCATAGTGAGGTCGTATGGAGATTTCTTGGTGATTTGAGTGATTTTAGTGGTTTCTCTCTCAACTCAAGTGTTTTTTTAAGTGATCCCAAGCTCCGAAGACCACTTACAAGAGCCAAAGATAGCAGAAACAGTGTGTTTAAGGGAAAGAATGAGATAGGATGGGATGTCAAAGTTAATGGAGGCCTCTATTTATGGGCAAGCTGACAAGCCCTGCACGGCCATGCTCAAGGGGGTGCACGCTCGTGCCAAACATCTGGGAGCAGTGCAGAGTCCTTACTTGCAAATTCTGTCGGGTGTGTTGAAAAGGATGACCGTGCCTACCAGTTGGCACGCCCACGTGACTAACTGTCTTGTCAGTTTTAGTTGGATCTGAAACATTCTGAGACCTGTTGACCTGGAGCACGACCGTACACCATAGGCAGGTGCACGGCCGTGCACGACACATTGTCTTTTCTCTTCCCGCTGACTTAGGAATGTTGACTTGTTAACCATGGGCAAGTGCACGGCCGTGCATGGCCGTTGCAAGGCCGCGCTGCATCTCTCTAAGTCTTTAATTCCTTGCCTTTTGTGCCGTTTTCCCTTCTTTTCACTCTTTGACCCCAAAACTTGAAATTATCCATAAAGAAAGATAAATCTTGATAAAGTTATGATAAAAACATGATTTTGGTGCAAAAATGGGTGTAAATGCACATGTAAAATATGTATAAATCTCGGCACATTAGGGGGGGGGGGTTAAAAACAGTAAAAGGTTTTTGAACGCCAAAGAGAATTGATATTGTAACATCCGGCCCCTCTCACCACCAATATTGTCCGCTTTGCACATCCAGAGCTCACGGATTTGTTTTTGGTTGCCCAGTGGAGACTTCCCAGGAGGTCACCCATCCTGAAATTTCTCCCACCCGAGCACGCTTAACTATGGAGTTCTCCTCTCATCCACTAACATTAAGCCCCAAAACGCGTTGGTGATTTAAGAGGCAAGACATTACTTTACTTATGAACCAAGGATCTCTCCTGGCCATGGCCGATGTGGGATTTTCCTGGGGTGTCACATTCACCCCCCGTTAGAGTCTCATCGTCCCTGATGAGCTTAGAGTCTCATTGTCCCTGATGAGGTATGCACCCACCATCCCGAATGGCACAGGAGTGGCTCTGATACCATCTGTAACACCCTGCCCCTAAAACATACGCCTAGCTAGCGTACTTGGTGACATTGGTATAGTATGGACATGGTAACGTTTTGGTAACTTTGGTAACTTATTGAACAAACCTGTGAACTCACCAGCATTATATGTTGACGTCTTTTTGGCATGTTTTTCTCAGGTCGCTAAGGTAGCAACAGAGGACTAGGCGCACGAGTCTGCATGGCGTCTAGGCTTAGTTTCATGTTTTGAATAAAGTTTTTGAACATTGTCGTACATGGTTTTGTAACTGGTTAAATGCTTCTGCTATGGTTTTATAAGTTGAGAACTATGTTTTGTGTTTACGTATTTCATATAGTGTTGTTTATTGTGACCGTTGACTTGGATCCTGGTTCGTCATGCGCCTCGCCGTAAGACTCCGCAAGTGGAAATTTGAGGGTGTGACAGATTGGTATCAGAGCCAATGGTTATAGTGAACTAGGACTGCATGTAGAGTCTGGTCTATTGCCGAGTCGCACACACTAGACGGTCACATACTTTGAGTCTATTAGTGGGATACGTACTAACGTTGTCAGGGTGTCCTTATATCATCATCATACTTCTCTGTTACGTCATCCGCTTTTATTTGGGTTCTTACCCACTTTTGCCTTCCTTTTCGGGATTGAAGGGGGAGGGGTTGATTTGTTGGTTCTAGCACACACATGCCTTCTTACACTTGCACTTATCGTAACACGTTACTAAGCGATGATATTCGGTGACCGGAGTCCGGATTAGGGGTACATCTGGAGGACCATGTAGAGCAGTTTATCATTTCGGGTGCACACGAAATAATAAACTGAAATGCATGAAAATCCCGATGGACTTCGAGTTTGGATGTATAGTCCTGGATTTGTTCCTAAGTTAACTCTTATAAATTTCTAGTGGGTGACACTAGAAGTGAATCTGAATCCCTCGATTTCTTGATTTGTTAGATCATGTTTGGTGCTCGCGGTGGTGGACGTCGTGGTGGCGGCGGTGGCCGTGCTGGCGGTGGTGGTCGTGCTGGAGGCGATGGTCGTGGCAACATCAACATGACCCAAGCTGAGCTGAACAACTTGCTACAGCAGCAAGTGAACATGGCTATGGCTAATTTCCATGCTGGGATTAATGCCATTGGTGGTGAGTTGATTTCTGTCGACCTTGCCTCATTCTTGGGTTTCATGTCCTTTCGTTTGTGTTTTACTCGTGTACTGTGTTTCAGGTATTGGTGCCAATCCACCTCCACCTCAGTGCTCTTATAAGAAGTTTCGGGATTGTCAGCCCCATAACTTCGCTGGAACTGAGGGAGCGGTGGGACTGCTCCGATGGCTGGAGAAGGTTGAGTCTGTGTTCGTCATGTGTAACTGTCTTGCTTGGGACCGGGTGAAGTATGCTACTGCGACATTTGAGGGGCTTGCACTGTCGTGGTGGAATGCTACTATCCAGAACATGGGATTGGGGGAGGCCATTGCTATGCCTTGGGCGGAGTTTGTGCAACTGTTGAGAGGTGAGTACTGTCCGAGGGAGGAAGTACAGAAGTTGGAACATGAAGTCTGGAGCTACAAGATGGTCGCGTCAGAGATTGAGGAGTACACTGTGAGGAGGAATGAGCTGGCGGTGTTGTGCCCTGATTTGCACACACCCGAGTATAGGAGGATCGAGCACTTTGTGTCTGGGCTAGTACCGGAGATTGCTGGATTGTGGCTGCTGGGAATCTTCCCACTATTGCTGAAGTTGTCCGATCAGCTCATCGGATGACTAACCTGAAGGTGGCAGAAGGTGTTTTGCCTCCTAAGCGTGCTGCTGTGAAGGTTTCTGAGGGGAACAAGAGGAAGTGGGATGGTGTGGGGAAGAGTGTTGTACCAGCGCCATCTCAGCCGGCGAAGAAGTTTGATTCATCTGGGTCTTCATCTGGGCAGAAGTCAAGTGGGTATGTTGGGAAGCATCCCAAGTGCAACAAGTGTGGTTTTCATCATTCTGGGAGCTGTGATCGGGCTCGTTGTCATCGGTGCCATCAGTTGGGGCATCATGCTAAGGATTGCAGGGTGGCACTCACCCAAATCAGACTCCTTCTACTAGTCCTACTCCTGCTGCTCAGGGGACTCCAGGAAAGCAGGGGTCCTATAACTGTGGTGACACGGGACACTTCAAGCGTGAATGTCCTAAACTGAAGCAGGGCGATAATGGGAGGGGCGGAAACGGTAACGGGAACAATGGGGGTGGAGGCAGGACTGCACGTGCTTTCGTCATTGGATCTGCAGAGGCTAGGCAGGATCCAGACACAGTTACCGGTACGTTCCTTCTTAATGATCGCTATGTTTCTGTCTTGTTTGATTCTGGTGCCGATAAGAGTTTCGTATCTATGGACGTTAGTCGATTGCTAGATATAGTACCCACACCTTTAGAGGCTAAGTACTTAATAGAATTGGCTGATGGTAAGAAAATCGAAGCGACACACACCCTTAGGGAATGTCGCTTGGAACTGTAAGGTTTGTCTTTCCCCATTGACCTTATGCCGGTACCCCTGGGTAGTTTTGATGTCGTTGTTGGCATGGATTGGTTATCTTTGTATCGTGCGGAGATCGTTTGTTTCGATAAGATTATTCGGATTACTCTCCCTGATGGAGAGACTCTTTCGGTTCATGGCGAGAAAAAGCGGTGTTCCGCTGAGTATCATTTCTAGCATGAAAGCCCGTAAGTACCTTCGGAAGGGTTGTTCGGCCATTCTGGCACTTGTTAACGTTTCTACTGACGATGAGAAGAAGATCGAGGATATTCCGGTGGTTCGTGATTTTCCCGATGTGTTTCCTGATGATTTTCCTGGTCTTCCTCCCCATCGTCAGGTTGAGTTTGGTATTGATCTTACTCCGGGTGCAGCTCCTATTGCCCGAGCTCCGTATCGTCTTGCACCTCTCGAGATGCAAGAGTTGTCCAGCCAGTTGCAGGAACTCTTGGAAAAGGGTTTCATCCGACCGAGTTCTTCCCCGTGGGGAGCTCCTATTTTGTTTGTGAAGAAGAAGGACGGAAGTCTTCGCATGTGTATCGATTATCGTGAGCTGAACAAAGTGATCATCAAGAATCGTTATCCTCTTCCTCGCATTGGTGATCTCTTTGACCAGCTCCAAGGCTCCAGCTACTATTCGAAGATTAATTTGCGGTCCGGTTATCACCAGTTGCGCGTCAGGGAAGCTGACATTCAGAAGACTACTTTTCTCACTCGTTATGGCCATTTTGAGTTCTTGGTCATGCCTTTTGGTCTCACTAACGCACCGGCGGTGTTCATGGATTTAATGAACCGCGTTTGCAAACCTTACCTTGATAAGTTTGTCATCGTGTTTATTGACGATATTCTGATTTATTCCAAGAACAAGGCGGATCATGAAGAACACCTACGGTTGGTCTTGGAACTTTTGAGACAGGAGCAGTTGTATGCTAAGTTCTCGAAGTGTGATTTTTGGTTGCGTGAAGTTCAATTCCTAGGGCATGTGGTGAATGAACTGGGAATTCATGTCGATCCGGCTAAGATCGAAGCTATTAAAGACTGGGAAGCACCAAAGACGCCATCTGAGGTGCGGCAATTCCTAGGTCTTGCGGGTTACTATCGTCGTTTCATTGAGGGATTTTCGAAGATCGCTCAACCCCTCACTACTCTTACCCAGAAGGATCGAAAGTTCGACTGGGATGAACCACAAGAATCAGCATTTCAGATGCTAAAGCTTAAACTTTTTTCTGCACCTATCTTATCTTTACCTGAGGGTACGGATGATTTCGTTGTGTACTGTGACGCTTCTACTCGTGGTCTCGGTTGTGTGTTGATGCAACGCGGGAAGGTTATTGCTTATGCTTCTCGTCAACTCAAGGTTCATGAGAAGAACTACACTACTCATGACTTGGAACTGGGTGCGGTGATCTTTGCGTTGAAAATCTGGAGACATTACTTGTACGTACCAAGTGTGAAGTATACACCGATCACAAGAGTCTTCAGCATATTTTCGACCAGAAGGTGTTGAACATGCAGCAGCGTCGCTGGGTTGAACTTCTGAACGATTATGACTGTGCTATCAAGTACCATCCTGGCAAGGCGAACGTTGTGGCGGACGCCTTGAGCAGGAAGGAGTCTGCGAATCCTCGCCGTGTTCAAGCCTTACAACTCACCATTCATTCGTCATTGCCTGACCAAATCCGTTCTGCACAGTTGGAAGCTTTGAAGGAGGAAAACCTTAAGGATGAGACTATGCACAGTGCTGACAAGCATCTTGAACTCAGGACCGATGGCTTACACTATTTTGCGGGACGTGTCTGGGTCCCATTGTTCGGGGAATTACACGAGCTTGTTTTGGATGAAGCTCACAAATCCCGGTATTCTATTCACCTTGGCTCCGATAAGATGTTTCAGGATTTGAAGATACTTTATTGGTGGCCAAACATGAAAACTGATATAGCTTCTTTTGTCAGCAAGTGCTTGACTTGTCCTAAAGTCAAGGTGGAGTACCAGAGGCCGTCTGGTCTCCTACAACAACCAGAGGTTCCGGAATGGAAGTGGGAGCGAATCACGATGGATTTTGTCACCAAGCTGCCAAGGTCACCTAGTGGTTATGATATGATCTGGGTGATTATCGACCGGTTGACAAAATCGGCACGTTTTTATACCTATTAAGGAAACCGATGGACTCGAGCGGTTGGCTCGACTTTACCTTAAGGAGGTGGTTGCTCGGCACGGGGTGCCTGTCTCTATTATCTCTGATCGTGATTCTTGTTTTGCTTCGCGTTTCTGGAAGGCTCTGCACAAGGCTTTGGGTACTCAGTTGGATATGAGTACAGCTTATCATCCGCAAACTAATGGACAGAGTGAGCGGACGATTCAAACCTTAGAAGACATGCTTAGGGCATGTGTTATCGATTTTGGCAAGAGTTGGGAGATCCACCTACCGTTGGTGGAGTTCTCCTACAACAACAGCTATCACTCTAGTATCAAGGCAGCTCCGTTCGAGGCTCTATACGGACGGAAATGTCGATCACCACTTTGTTGGGACGAGGTGGGCGAGAGCCAGCTCATTGCTCCGGAACTTGTGTACGAAACTTCAGAGAAAATCGTACTGATTCGTAACCGTTTGGCTGCTGCGCGGGATCGTCAGAAGAGCTATGCCGATCGCCGTCGCAAACCTTTGGAGTTCCAGGTTGGGGACATGGTACTTTTGAAAGTTTCACCATGGAAGGGCGTCATACGCTTTGGAAAGCGTGGCAAGGTTAACACTCGTTATGTCGGACCATTCGCATTCCTGGATCGGATTGGACCGGTGGCATACAGACTTAACTTACCGGCGGAGCTCGGTAGTGTTCACAACGTCTTCCATGTGTCTAACTTGAAGAAGTGTTTGGCTGATGAATCTCTCATTGTACCACTGGAAGAGATCTAGGTTGATGATCGTCTTCGCATTATGGAGGAACCTGTCAAGATTCTCGACTACAAGATTCGTAGCCTTCGTCGGAGTAAAATCCGCATCGTCAAAGTTCGTTGGAACTCGAATCGTGGACCGGAGTTCACATGGGAACGGGAGGATCAGTTGAAAAGCTAAACATCCTCATCTTTTTCCGAAACGCGCGTTCGAATCGAGGCATGTTACTGCTGAAGCGGAATGAATATCGGGTCGAGATTCCTTTCAACGTGAGGATGATGTGACATCCGGTAAATTTTCTTTTCATTTCATTCTTTCCGTTTCTTTCATTTTGGGGCTTTGTGCAATTTTCGGGACGAAAATTCTTTCAACGTGGGGATGATGTGACACCCGGCATATTTGGCTTAAACATTTTAGTAACATCTAAGTCTACCTTAGCGGGAAACGTTTATAAACGAACTTAACTAGGTTGGTTGAGTCGGGTCAAGTTAGGATTGTCCAGGGTTCAATGATCTGGAGGATCATTGGGAGTCATTTTGGGAATACACTAGTACCGGGTCCCGTTGTTGGTGACATTACATGAACTAATTAAGTGTATGTGTAGATTATGGGTCGTGTGGTGGATTATATACATAGATGTGTTTAAATGATGTGTAGATGATTATCCGTGCTTAAATATGTTAAACATAGACTAAGGTTGCATGCTCATGTGTTAAGGTGTGTTAAAATGCGTTAAACACGACAAACTGGAAAACTAGATATACATAGGTCCTGGTTCGACCACTTCGAGTGGTCGAAGGAGGAAATATGTCTTGGTTCGACCCTTTGCAAAGGGGCGAACCTGGGATATGGAATTGGAAGAATTTCATTCGACCAAGTCAGGGTTCATTCGACCCTGTGAAAGGGGCGAAGAGGCCACATTCGACCAATGATAGGGGTCGAAGGTGGAATAGTATAAATACCA
This sequence comes from Ambrosia x helenae, assembly GCA_030844895.1. Lineage (NCBI taxonomy): Eukaryota > Viridiplantae > Streptophyta > Magnoliopsida > Asterales > Asteraceae > Ambrosia > Ambrosia x helenae. Next base: position 13,646,979 of record CM061229.1, on the reverse strand, counting down.
AACTTTGTCATTTTTTCACCATTTCACAAACCCTAACCGTCTCAAAACACTCTCAAACGATTTTAATCACTAAGGAAGGAGTTTTTGCTCTTCTTTTTCATAATCTAACCTATCTACAACATCTAAACAAGAATCCAAGGTGTGCTTTTAATCCTAAATCTTTTTAAGGCATTTTAATCCGTTTTTATCTAACCCAAATGTCCAGATCTGTTCTAAGGAAGATTTTATCAATAAAAAACCTTTTAAACACCCTTCTAAATCTAAACCCTATCATTAAACGTAGGTTTTGTATCAATAAACATATGTTAATTATGTGTTATGTGATGTTATGTGTTGTTTAATGATTTGCTGTTGTTCTAGTATTAGAAACATGATCTAGGGCTGCTATGAATGATAATCTAGGATTGTAAAGGTTATTATTAGATAGATGGTGATATTATGGGTATTTTGGGGATTTTATGAAATCTAGGGCTTGTGCATGTTAAGTATTATTAATAATATGAATGGGGGTTTTCGATTACAAGATAAACTGAGCATTTGTAACTGATTATGGGTTGGTATTAGAAAGTTTCCTAATTGGGTAAAGATTTCATGCATGATGTGACATTTCCATAATTTTGCCATTTTGGGAAAGTATTAAAACGAGCTGGTTTTGCGGCAAAATTGGTGGGATTATGTAGGGATATGTTAATCATACTTGACTAGTGTTTGATGATGTTTCGGGATGTTTCGAATGTGTTTGAAGCGTTTTTAGGAAAATTATTAAAACAGGGGCGAACCTGGAAAATGTTGGGCGAACCTGATCAAATGGTCGAACGTGGAAAAACGGGGCGAAGGAGAACTTAAAAACGGGCGAAGGAGACTTAATATGGGCGAAGGAGATTTTATCTGACTGGTTCGACCGTTCTGATGCAGAAATGAGATTTTTGATACAAACTAAGTGTTTTATGCTTGAACCTTGTGCGTAATCTATGTGTACTTGATTAGTTAGGGTAATGAGTCACCAACGGGATGTCGGGTCGGTCTAGTGTGTCGGTTAAACATTTAAACACGCTTTAAAACATACTTGGTTACGATCTGGACAATCGGGGACTAGATAACCTTATGGTTATTAGTCGGAACACTTATGTGAATATTTTGATAGATCTCCGGTAGAGGGATTATCAAGAGCTTAGCATTTTTACTAGTAACCGAAGAACGCTATATAAGGTGAGTTCACGGCCCCACTTTTACAGCTTTAACTTTTGGGGGAGAAAACATGCGCTAAACTATTTTGGTAACATATGTCATACTATGGTTTTAACTTGTATTGCTATACGATCTTTGGAAGTCCCGGGGGAAACCATGAATGTGCGAGGATGCACAGCGGGGAAATGTGGATAGATCTATTGGGCGTGACCTGCCCCACTCGACGGCTTGGAGGGTCGGGCGGGTGCATGTTGTCTCGAACTTTGCTAAACATGCTGAACATATTTGGGCTGCTTAAACATATGCTAAACATTGCTAAACGTGTCCAGTAATGGTTTCCAATTGTAGTAGTAATAAAACATACGCCTAGCTAGCGTACTTGGTGACATTGGTATAGTATGTGCATGGTAACGTTTTGGTAACTTTGGTAACTTATTGAACAAATTTGTGAACTCACCAGCATTATATGTTGACGTCTTTTTGGCATGTTTTTCTCAGGTCGCTAAGGTAGCAACAGAGGACTAGGCGCACGAGTCTGCATGGCGTCTAGGCTTAGTTTCATGTTTTGAATAAAGTTTTTGAACATTGTCGTACATGGTTTTGTAACTGGTTAAATGCTTCCGCTATGGTTTTATAAGTTGAGAACTATGTTTTTGTTTTTACGTATTTCATATAGTGTTGTTTATTGTGACCGTTGACTTGGATCCTGGTTTGTCATGCGCCTCGCGGTAAGACTCCGCAAGTGGAAATTTGAGAGTGTGACAGATATGCCAAAGTCCAAACCGTTGATCCAAAATAAGTTGTTCTGCACAGAAATAAAGATTTGAATCAAATGTATAAAGAACTACCCTCTCTCCATGAAACAACTAATAAAAGACTAGAGAACCACGGGTGGAAAAAACTGTGAAGAATCAAGAAAAACAGAAAAGAGGATGTTAAGAGGTGAAATGTACAACATTTATAAGGAGCATCACTACAAACATATAATGGATAACCCAATTTATTACATCGTATGACTCAAAGTATTAAATCAATAAAGTAGTTCTAATTCATAACATATGTGTTATAACGTCAAGGTGTTAAAATAACTTAAGAGACAAAGAAAATATAAAAAATTTGTTGCTACAACAAATATATGACCAATGTTAATGACGAGTCTCACAAGGGTAAAAGGGTTGAAAGGGCTTCAATTAGCCAAATGAAGGTCGTGGGTCCCCCATGTTTGCACCACGTAGGTAGGATCTTTTGTTATTTTTGTTTGTTGTTTGTGATTCTGATTTAAGATGAACTCAAACCAGAATGTTGTTAATATAAGAGGATTTTTATTATTTTGAAGATGTTATGTGTGAAGAAAAGATTATGCATAAAGCATAATCTTCTAGAGAGAATAGAAGGTGTGTAGGAATGGATCTGATAGTGAACAAATCAGAATTTAATAGACAAAGGATCTTCTATAAGGGGAATGGTAGCACACTTGATCCTGGGTTGCAACAAAGGACTTTCCACTTTAGCCTATGGAAGTCTTGAGACATGCGGGTAAAAGCATGCACTCTCCGCACGTGGTGGTTGTGGCCAGGGTTTGAGAGTCAAATGAGAAAGCATGATAAGACATGTCACTGATTTGCTCTTTTTGTTGATGACAGTTGTTTACTTTTGAGCCTTTCAAGTGTCTAACCTTTCAAGCAGTTTGTGTGTTTATAATCAGTTTTTTAGCCTTAAGCTACCCACGGCATCAAAATTAAAACATACCAAGGAGATGGTTGATGCCTTTTTTTAAGTAACCTAAGGAGGCGATTAGGCATGTAATGTTAAATTATAGCCTATTATATAAAACACATTAGGCCATAAAAAAACTAAACCATCTACAAACTTCTAAGCCTTTGAAAACAAATCAAATAGAGAAACAAAAAGAAATTAGAAAAGCACCAATACAACGAACAATCAAACGTCAAAATCTATTTACAAAGCTAAAACTTCGTCTAGTAATGCAAATTATGATGTATAAATGTTAAGTGAAAGAGGTACACGTTATGATTTTATCTAGTGTAATGCATTTAGCGTAATACATTTATTAGGCACTGTCAACTATTTTATTAAATGTTTGGAGAATAGTTAAACCATAAATTAATTCTAATTTAGAACATATGTATTATATCACTAACATATGTAATGAAATTAAAACATATAGGATTATATATATATATATATATATATATATATATATATATATATATATATGCATGCTAATAAGTCCTAAACCCTAAATCACATTATGAAATACAAAAAGTTAAAGACATTTAAGCATTCTATTACATAAACTATTAAGGTATTGTGCTATATGTTATTTTCCTCCATTAATCTTTCCTATAAGGTAGGCAGGTGTCAAATCCTTTTTGTTGAGTTCCATTTGAAATTGGAAAATACAAATTTTTAATGGGGTACCTCTTCATTGTTGGTTAATGGTGCTAAAGCACATTTTCGCATAACTGTGCATTGTGAGAAGTTATGCTATCACATTTCCTTACGCCAAGGATGAAAGGCAGGTACAAAATCCATTTTCTAGACTTCCACTTCAACTCAAAAAATGTGAATTTGAAAAAAGGTTTATCATGACGTACTAGTAGCAAGAATTAAAACAGTGAGTATGATATCCATGAATTTTCTTCAATCAATGTCATATAGCACCACGCAAGCATCCAAATATGCATAGTATGTAAAGGAATTACAAAACATATATTTATATTACAAAGATTAACATCATCCTATACTTTCTTAACCTGAAAATGTCTTGTGGTTGAACACCGTAAGTTTTACTTGCAATCCGCATTTATATATTTCAAAAGATTTATCATTACGTAAATGTAGCTTAAGGCATATAATGAGTCTAATAAAGCCAACATTTGCTATACATTCTTAACCCTTTTCTTCATTTTCTTTCCCCCCACGATTTAAACATGTATAACGTTTTCATACGATAGTATATTTTTTAAAAAAAAATTACACT